>JAJJMC010031179.1:230243-260424 GCA_023531435.1 Papaver californicum | reverse complement strand
CCCCCCCCCCCCCCCCTGTTTACTTGCGAATTGAAAGTAATTAACAATCAGTAGCCTCTCTATGGGAACGAACTTGTTCTTATTTGCTATACTTTAATCTATTTTGGAAGAGTAAGAACTCGATTATTTTGGTTGATTACGACACGACCAGGAGGAAAAGGTCAAAAAGATGCAGGAGAAAAGTAACTCAGAGGTAAGTAATGCTGGCTAGTTTCACTATTTATTACAAAATGTGTTTATCAATATAACTGTACATATCAGTATGTGCTTGATTACAGATGTGTTTTATTATTGTCATATAACTGTACATATCAATATGTACTTGATTACAGATGTCTTTTATTATTGTCATATAGCTGTACATATCAGTATATACTTGATTACAGATGTGTTTTATTATTGTCATATAACTATGCATATCAGTATGTATTTACCTATCATGAATAAAACTCTGTGGTTGAAGGATGATTTAGCTGGACTTGAACAACAAGCAATGAAGAAGGTGGTTGAAGCAATTGACCAGAGTCTTGAAACGATGAAAGGGATGTCACAGAACCCAGAGGAACAAGACGTTGAAACTCTGGTCGACAGCTTTGTCGGCATGAGAATCCCTTTGTTTACTGCGATGGCTATGTTTGAAGACATTGAAAAATTCACATTCGAAGAATTTTTGGACTTAGCCATTTCAAGCAGGGATGTTTATGATGAAGAATATGCATCTCTATGCCAAGAAAATTGTATTTTTTCAATTCATACTCTGTTTGGGATTGACATTCGCAAACATTTTAATAATTTATTTGTAAATGATTTGCGATGTGTAGAAATTCAACAAGCTACAGCTCATCCAACCCAAATAACACCAGAGAAGGATGCGATTCAAGAAAAACCTGAGAAGGAAAGTGACCAGGAGGTATATCTTCTACTTGTGGTAATTTACCTTTCTTGTCATTGTTTGAAAAAATATGATTCAAATATAGTACTGAAAATCTGGATTCAAAAATGCAGGAAAATAAAGTTAGAACAACCCATACATCAAGCGACGTTCCCTTGCAACCAAACTTGCCAGGATGAATGCTGCCAAAGCAAAAGCAAAACCAAAGGTTCTTGCAAAGAAGACAGTCAAACCTAGAGAAGAAGTTAGCAGAAAGGTAACCCGTGCAAATCCTGGAAGGAAGACAGATCCATTATTTGATAGTGGAAGTATGTTTTCTGAAAAGAAAAAGCCAAAAACTGAGAAGAGAAAAAAGACGATAAGGACAGGAAAAGCCAACAAAGCTCGGAAAGCTCAGAAACCAATAATGAAGTTTTTGGATCTTCACAAGTCACCACTCTACGAGAATATGAAAGAAGGACAAATAGAGATTCTACTTCCTTACTTTGAGAATGGAAAGAGAATGTAAGTACTTTCTTCCCTTCATTTTAATTCTAAATCAAATAAGTTTTGCAGTACATATCAAAAAAACTTACTTCAATATGTGTTTTTGTTATAAATGTGCAGCTTTGTTGCTTGGAGAGTAGAGAATGGAGGTGGTATCTGCGTCAGCGGGTCTACAATGGAAGATCTACTATTCAACAGATCATTAGAGAAAGATCTTCTCAACTATGCTCAATATAAGCTTCAACTGGCTTCTGAAGACGACCAAGCAAATGCTGCCGAAGAAAGAAAATACTTTAAGGTGTTGCACCTGGATCCAACTGCTTGGGTATGTGTTTTTTTATTTTTTTATACTTTTGAACATTGGTTATGAAAAAAGTATATATTGATATATACTTTTGTGAAATAACCTATTAAATGTTTCCAATTTTCAGTATCATGTCGAAAAGCCAGACTATTTTAAGGGGGTAGAAGTGACTGCTGTCATAATGCCAATCTTGAAAATGAGCGATGACATTGAAAAGATCCTTGTACCAATGTGCCACGGCAACAAGCATTCGACCCTGCTGGAATTTGAGTTTAAAACAGAGAAATTCATACATTACAACTCATCTTAGGCATTCAGGGACCATTGCTATGAAAATGCCAAGAAAATGTCTGATTACATGTTCAACCCTATCAATCAATTCTTGGACGAGCATAAAAGAAACATGGTGAGCACCGTACAGTTGACTGACTATGTCTGTCCACAACAAGGGATCCGGCCAGACTGCCTTCTGTATGTGATGCATTTTATAAAGAGGAAACCAAAGATTGATTGTGATGGGAAAAGTTTGTGGGATGACGAACAACTGATGAAGAATATTCAACTGAAAAGAATCAAGTTAGCATGCAAGTTGTTGACAGCTACTCATCCTGAAATCAGTTGGGAACCCTCCCAATGAAAAAACATGTTTAACTGCATAGTTGGTACATTTTGTAGATCTTGGTCTGAGGAGATAAGTTGGTAAATTTTTGTTTTTGATGGGCAGGTTTTTTTTGGGTAGTACTTCATTAACTTTCTTATTGTGTTTACTTATTGAACTTGGTTTCCACATATTCAACTTGGTTTTTAGTTAGTATGTTTATATATATATATGTGATGATCTTTATTAGCATTGTTAGGTTTCTATTTAATTTTAGAGTAATATAGAAAGGTAGAACAAATTGATATGTGCTAGGAAGTACATATTGATATGTACTTTGTTCTGAAACTCTGAACCAATAGATTCATAATCTAATAACAAGTACATATTGACATGTACTATGAAGTACATATTGATATGATTTTAAAAAATTACTTTGTTTATGTACATTTTTTTGTGTTTTTATAACAACTACAAGATTACTAAAAAAATAAAAAATGTATTAGGAATAAAAATCACTAATAACTCTCAAAATTAAATAAAAATGTATTACTAAAACGAGGGGGCGCTGCCCCCTTGACCCCCGTATAGAGTGAATGATATTCAACCAATTGTTCATACATCTTTTAAGATGGAGCAAAATATAAGATTTATATCATCAAATTCATATTGTGTTATTAAGAACATAACTCAGTTGGCACACAAACAAGTTCTGAAAAAAGAAACCTAAAAAAATGCCACAAGTATCTTCTAAAAGAATTTAAATCCAAAATGTACTAAAAAACTGTAATGAGATTAATTCTCATCCGTATATTGGTACTGACGGATAACATTGCATGTAGCCTTGTTGTGATGAGCTTTCAATTTACAATTTGAACATATAACATGATTTTTGCTCCTCTCCCATGCACTCTTGATACTTTTTTTTTCTTCTTCCTGGAGGAGCCCTAACTACTGTTGGTGACAGAATAGTTTCTTCTGCGGTATACTCATTAGGCTTGTGGTATATTGAAAAACATAAATAATAAAAAACTACTATACTTGTGCAGTTTTTGTTTATGTGTGTTGCACTAAATATCATTATGTATTATGCTAGTTCTAGTTTATGGTTTATATGTACTGCTTAAAACCATTCTCATGTATGATACTACCATACAAAAATCAATATGTACTGCTTAAAAAACTTACCTGTCGTGATTAGGAACAGGTCTGATAGCGATTGAATATAGCTGGAGATAACAGCTAACTTTGAAGTATTTCGCGATACAATCAAGGAACTTTCCCCCAGATGCAGCAATAGCTGCAGTAGCATGCGAGCATGGAAAACCATACATGCGCCATCTTTAGCAAGTACAACTCTTTTGTTGTAGATCTACCATATGAGACCTGCAAACAAGACAACCAAGCATATTATTTTACGCAGTATATATTGATATTTGCACTACACAAACAAAAAAAGAATATAATCTGCACAATACATATTTGATAATTTCCCTAAAAACTAGTATAGTGGATATCTCAGTTCAAAAGAGCATATTACCTAAAAATACTAACCTTGGGGAATGAACTTCAAAGAAGTGAGCATATGACTGACTAACTTTCCAAGGACGACCAATTTGAATGTGTAGTTCAAGCAAGGCTTGATACACAGGGGTTAAGAGTTCCGGATCCATCAAAAGACTTTCTTCACGATGTTCATACATCAACTCCATTACCCGTAGCCTACACGACAAAATAAAATTAAAAAACAACAAACATATTATACATATAGTACATATATACTTGTAAAGTTACAAGAAACTTATAAAAACCTGATTGTGTCAGAGAGAGCACAAGGAGGTAACTTCTTCAAACGACGAATCCAGTTATTAAAAGACTCGGCAATGCTTGAAGAAGTCTGACCATACCTACATCATGGGAAGTATGCACTATACCACTTTTCCCTAGGAATGTTACGGCAGTATTGAGCAACCCAAGGCCTTCCAAGATAAACCATTTCTTGAAGACCTTCTTCATATCTTGCTGGAGAAAACGCATATGTTGCTTTTTGGAAACAGTCCACCACTTCTTTATATTTTCATCATCCTTACTGATGGGTAAGTTCTTTTTCAAGTGGAAAAAACAATAGCTATGATAAGAATCAGGGAAAACTTCAGGAATTGCATTCAACAAACTTTCACCTCTGTCAGTCAAAAAGGTGATGGGACGATGGTCCACAACTTTTTTAAGATTTTCCATAAACCAATGTCAATTATCATTATCTTCGCCAGGAACTAATGCATATGCAAAAGGATAAAAACCTGGAAACAAATATAAAAAACCATATCAATATGTACTTCATGTCTGCACCTTCAAAAATATGTTGTACCTACATCAATATGTACTTTATGTATGATGTGTATGATCCTAAGGTACATAAAAAACAGATACATATCAAAAATATGTACCATATGAAAAAGTTACCTTGATTGTCGTTAAGACATGTAGCATCCATTAGATCTCCTTTAAACATCCCCGTAAGAAATTTCGAATCACAAAAGATCATTGGAAGACAAAGTTTAGAACCCTCTTTACAAGCTCCAAAGAAAATAAAAATTTTGTGGAATCCCTTTGTTGCGTCGGTGAAATCAAAATCAATATAAGACCCTGGGTTGGTTTCCCGAACAGCAGTGACCCACCAAGCAAGATCAGTGTATGACTTTACATCGTCACCAAAAATCATTTCATGTGATAACTCTAGTACATGATATGCATGGTGATGCTTGATGTTGATCCCTCCACCAACTTTAATATAATCCATAATCTCTTTTGGCTTTATGAGAGGGTTGTGCTTGACAAGCTCATGAACTAAATGATTTACAAGCTTCCTCAAAACAGGTGGACTCCTCAACCTATAACCAGCACCACAAGTGTGTCTACCCACGTAATACTTTATCTTAAACACATCCAAGGACCCATTCATGGCAACCGCGTGAAGCATCCAAGAGCAACAGTCATTGATGCATCTGACTGTGAATCTCTCAAGGTCATTCTTCAATTTTTTAACCTTAAATCCAGTCCTCAAAACAATATTTCTCACATGCTAACCGAACAGCTTCAATACCACCATGGAAGAGATAGTTTTTATCTTCAAAAAGATTCTCCAACCATCAGAAAAAAGAACACTTGCAACCTCTTTAGAATCTTTCAAATAATTGCTCCTAGCATTCAAAACCAACTCGGGCACTGTTGTCAAGATCAACATTTCTCAAAGAATTAGATGCACAGGATAACACAACATCAACATGCAACTCAAAGAAATCTGAATTGTTCGTAAAATATAAATGTAGCAAGACCTTGAAGAGATACATCAGCAAGGACATGGACTTTCACTCCATTTTCAACATAATTAACAACAATAGTTGATGGAGTCAACCAGCTCCACGCATTACAAATAGTAAACTTCAAATCTTCCAAAGTTGAAGATAACGTAACCAAATATGCAATGTGGTGTTGCTTGTGGTATACATGAGAGTAGCAAAAGATATTTGGATTAGAACCAACACCTGACATGTTGGACCTGAAGAAATGTGATCCAAATAAAATAACACAAAATACAAAATTCAAAACATATATTTTAAGATGATAGGAATACTAAATCTACAATACAACATCATATGTACTATTTTAGAAGTATCACACATATTATAGATACACACATAACAAACAAACAGTGCAAATAAATACGTACTGATTCAAAAATGGTATACTATAAAAACAGTATATATCGAAAAGTTTAGAAAAACAATACGTATTAATATGTACTGAAGAATCATTCAAAACATCCAGAAGAAAGAACAAAAATCATGATTCCCTGAAAAAATAAAGAAACCAAATAAAACCTACTATCAAACAACATGTAAAAACACTAAATACGACGATCTAATGAACAAAATAGAACGATTACAAAATCAGTTTCAAAGATGAAAAGAAAAACTAAAACACTAACAAAAACGAGATCGATCATGGAATTCAACAAAATGTACATCATAGAAAACGTTAATCATCGGGATTTCAGTGTAAGAAAACAAACAAAAACATGAAATCAAGTTGTTTATCATGATTTCAGTTAAAAAAAACAAAAACAGAAAAAAGCATAAACAGCAAATATAAGAACAGAGAAGAAGATTAAAGAAAAATACCTGGAGATTTGAAATCGAAACCCTAAAACTGAAAAACACCAACTGAAGCAGAAAGAGAAGAAATATCTGTGAGCTGCCGATTGCCGATTTTTTTTGGAAGTTTTGATTTTGGCTAGATTTATAGTTCGTACAAGAGAGGGGTGTTTATGGGATATTGAAATCTGTTTTTCATTGTCTTCACGTGATTTGGACGTGCGAGTAAGAAAACTAGTCCAAAAAAAAGTTTTTGGACTAGGGGTTAAACCGGGTTTCATGGTAGGATTAGGGGTTAAACGGGTCTTTAATATAGGATTATGTAGTAATTCTTAGCTTCAGAAATACCAATTGTTTTAAGAAAAAAGAAAAAATATCATGAAAAGAAGTTATAATGTAAATAGAATTGCTCGAATTAGTACCAAGTGTAGTTGAAAGATGAAATCGATGTGTTATGATACGTACTGGAAAAGACTGATATGAAGATTCCAAATGAAAGTTATACGTAAACTGATAAATGAAGATAAAGTAAATAGAAAAAGGGAAAATTGGAAATATGTCCCGGTATTTAACCATACATTTGAGGATCTTTCCACTGACGGGTGTAATTAAAGAATATATCCCAGCCATCCATTTCAACCGTTAAATGATTAATATTCGCATGTGTGGTTTACACGTGTGCCCAATTTTACACTTCTACCCTTAGCTAGATCCTACAGTCCGATTAGAAGAGTGGAGACACTTGTTAGATCATATGGTCTTATGAAAAAAAATGTGGGCACGTGTTAAGATGTAACACATTTGTATGGCACGTGCATGTAGTGTAGTTATCTTCTTTGAGAAGAGAACTAGAGAGAAAGGAAAAGAAAGAGAAAGGAAAAGAAAGCACAAAGAGAAATCGAGAGGAAGACAGAGAGAAATCGAGAGATCGAGAGAAGAGAGAAATCGAGAGATTAAGTGAAGGTCGTGCAATCAAACTTCTCAAATCAAAGTGTGTGCTATAGTTATCAAGAAGAAATCACAACTTTGAGTTCTTAAATCAACATCATGGTGACTGAAAACATGTTAATTTATCAAACCCATTTGTTTTTTTTATGTGTATATCACATCTATTGTGTTCAATTTTCGTTTAATAACAACTATAAATTTAGGGTTTATTTGAAATTGATTTTAGGGTTTTCTGATTTGGGGATTTTTTTTGAAACATGAAATTTGTTGATGAAACGACATATATTATTGTTAGTCAATGTTTATTCACTTGTTATATCACATCTATGGTGTTTAATTTTTGTTTAATCACAATTTAGGATTTATGTAAAATTGGATCGATCAATCAAAATATAATCCCTAATTCTTCTGCTTCTACTCAGAATCGATCAACATCAGAACGATTAGGATAGGATGTATCAAATGTAGCAGAAACACTAGCTTCTGAAGCTGCGGAGACATTAAGGAAAGTATCTGAAGAAGGGGTTGATGATAGAAGTCAAAATGAGAGGAAAAGAGAAGAGATGGGTTTAAAGCTAGGCCAAGAGTTGAATATAAAGACGAACAAGCTCGTGTTCTTCAAGCTGCTCTTCCTCATGTGGTTTGTTGTTATTCATTTTGATCTGGGTTTTGTTTATTTTGTTTATTTTGATGATAAATTTTGTAAAATTTGATAAAATTTTGTATAGTTTTGGTTTAGGCATTTTCTCAAACACTTTATGAGTTACAATTATTCTCATTCTCTGCTTGGTTTTGTAATTAGATGATTAGATTTCTGTTTTGAAAGAGGAAATAGTGATATGTTGATATGATAATGTTGATTTGGATTTGGACAACTTAGGTTGGGATGGAGTGAAGCTTCCATTATTACAGGGGCTAAGGAAGCTGGGGTGTCTCCTTCTATTGTTGGATCTTTCCCAAGGAATGAAGCAGCATTCGTCGAGGTATTTCTACATTTATCGACTGATAATCTGGAACTGATTGAATTATGTTTATAATGATGTTCAAAGGGTTGTGATTGTTGCTTTTATCCAATTTAGATCATATTCAGTTAAACATGGATGTTGAGGACTTGCAGTTGCTATGTAGTTAATCCTAAAAAGTATGTTTGAAGTAGTGCTTTTATAAGCATAAGCATAAGCATAAGCATAAGCATAAGCGTACTGTATATGTTTATTTTGAATTTGTGTTTAATACATGGACATTTCCTCTTCTTTGTATTTAGTTTCTCATGGATGATTTCCTGCACAAATTGATTGATAGAATTGAGTCAGGAGAGGCTCTGAATACCATGATATATAGTTACCACATTGCGAAACTCATCCAGATACGTCTAGAAATGCAGGCACTTGGCATTCAGGTGGTGTATTCTATACTTGTTTGGTTGTTCCTATCTAGTTGAGACTTGAAGGACTGACTGACCTTTTTTATTTTAATTCATAAGTATCATCTTAATTATTCTGATGTCAATTTATTCTATCGTGCGCTTGTTTGCAGGCACAACCACTGAATATCCCAACAAGTTTTAATCAGCGAGCAGTGCTAATTGATGAAATCTTGCATGCTTCTGGTAGGCCTTGTGTCAGACCAATGGACCTATTCAAAAAACTAAAATTTTGATGCCTCCTTTAAAATTGCAACTAAAGATACTAGAATGGGTCTAGTTATCCTTAATATTGCAGGACAGTGCCAAGGTATTTGATGCTTCCCAACAACGACAGTGAGAAAGCTGAAGCAAACGCCCTTCTGGAGGCAAAAAGAAAAGGGATTCGAAATCTGCAACTGGAAGGAGACACAAAGAATGAAGTTGTTGTTCTAAATGGAAGCTGGAATGCTGTCAAATGGACTACCATAGATCTCATAGAAGATAGTCTTCATAGTTATCCATTATTCAAAACAATGAAAACAAACAAATATAAAGAGTTTACTTTGGAGTGGTTTTCCATGTCTATATATATCATTGCTTTTAGTCTCACTTTCATGACCAATAATTGAGATTTTCCTTCAAATATAGTTCTGTTATTATTTTCTACACAGTTTTTGTTTTCAAAATGTGCACATAATTCACAACAAGTCCAAGAAGCAAAGAACCATTAGCATAACATTTTTTTGTAATTTTTTCAAAACTAAGGGGTAATAAGGTCATTTCGAGAATATTAGGGTTTCTTACACTTGCAAAAATTCGAAATTTTTTTGTCCGTTGGATCGTGGATGACACGTGTCGATAATCTACAATTTGGGACATGTGAAAATCAATTTTAGATGACAGGGGTATTATTGTCCGTATTTGGCACGTAGAGCCTCACACATGTGCATTTTTGATCATTTAACGGTTTAAATGGATGGATGGTACATATCCCTTAATTCCGACCGTTACGGGACATATCCTCAACTGAGGTATAAAATCCGGGACATATTCCAAATTATCCCATAGAAAAATGTTGTACCATTGTTAGGATTGCACATGATATAGTTTGGGTACAAATTTGGGCGAAACTAGAACTGAAACCAAAAGAAACGATTTTTTAAGTTTCCAAAATCATATCAAACCATTTCATAATATGGTTGGATAGAAAACCTTGCAGTTCATGTAAACAGTTGGTTTTCAAATATCAATAACAATAAAAAGTACTCCTTTCACTCCGCTATAGATGAGGGTTTTAGGTTTTTCTCATGTTCCACATTAGATAAGAAAATTTTATATATTTCCAAATATTTCCAGATTTAACAATGCTTTGGAATGAGACACAGACGTAGAAAATTACATAAGCTTAACTTAACTCTCTAAATTACTTTCTTAAATATTCCACTATATATTTTTAAATTTTTTTTATCTCTACAACTAAAAATTAAGAGGTTAAAATATTCTAGGGAGATGATCAAAGGTAAATTTGGAAAATATTTATTTATTTTCGTTGAAACTCTAAATTCTTGTCTAAAGTGAAACGTAAACAGTAATAAATAATCTTTATCTGTTCTAGTTCTATTTTTTTCAAAATAAATCTTCTACTTGCGACTCTTTCAATTTCAAACACATTAACAGTTCCAGCACACGCACATAACACATTAATTTTGCATGACGAACCAAACCAAGAACAAACTGATCAGAACGTGCAGGTGGGACATTGTTGCAGCCCACTGATGCCGACAAAAGAAGCTTTATCAGTGCTCTGTAATTGTCCAGAGAAGATAAAAATAAAAAAGTGAAATTGACAATTGATATAAAAAGAATTAGTTATTTTGCGTCTGGGTCCTAAGTTTTAGTATGTTTTAGTATTTGGATTCTAAGTTTGTCCAATTTACTGTTTGGGTCACAAACGCGTAAATCAAATTTAGTAAACTTATTTCGATACAAGTAATTCAATTATTTAACCATAAATGATATAAACTCCTACGTAAAACTAACTCTGTTAGACACTAAGAAGTTACTATGGACCCAAACACTAAAATATACAAAAATTTGGGACCCAAACACAAAATAACTCATAGAAAAAGGAGAAAAGATAAAGTGTGAAGTTGAAGATAATGTTTGGGAAAGTTAAAAACATTCCGACAAATTAAAAACAAATACATAGATAGCAGCAAATGATATCAAGAGAGCCAGCTACGAATTATACAGTTCAATAAGTCAGTAGATTATGAGTTTTTATTGCAGCATTACTAATCTAGTAATCTCATACACATTAGGAAGGAGAAGGGGTTCCTCTAAAATATTGATCGATCAAGAAGAAAATATATGGCAGAAACAAATTTGTCAGAAGCTGTAATTGGTGATCAATCTCTTACTTCATCCAATTATGAGAATTGGAAAGTGTATATGCAGAATTTCTTGTCAAATCTAAATCTATGGGGTATTGTCAATGGAACTGAGTCTGAACCCGGTGAAGCTAATGAATGCAATACTTGGATGATGAAAAATGAAATGGCTCTTAACGCCATAAAGACATCTTGCGGACCAGAAATGGTTACTCATCTCCAGGGTATTACTTCTGCTAAAGAAGCTTGGGATCAATTAGCATCTGTGCAATCCCCAGCGACCGGCGGCGCAGAAGAAAATGGTGTGCAACATGGTGATGATGCAGTACCAAAAACAGAAGCAGGTTAGATATAAAAATGTTTCAATTTCATCTGCACAGTATCAAAATGCTTTACTCACTTTTTTTATTTATTTTTTCTTTTTCTTTTTTGTGCTAGTAACTTAGTAAAGGCTTATATCAACTAAGGATGAATATGTTGAAGGACTAGTTGTACATGATAGTAATTCATCGCGTTATTGTGTTACAGATTCTTTCTCTGGTGAACCTGAATACATTCGGTTTAGACCATTATACAAAGCTCTCATTAAAGGTGACTGGGAAACTGCAAAAGAAATTATAGAGGACGATCCAGAAGCATCGACTGCAAAGATTACACAGGCTGAAGAGACGGCTCTACACGTAGCTGTTCTGTCTACTAAACTTAGTGTTGTGAAAGAGCTTCTAAATTTGCTGCCTCCTGAAGCATTAGAAGCAAAAAGCTCGCCAGGTAATCCTGCCATTTCATTTGCGGCATCACTTGGAATTACAGAAATTGCTAAGATCATGGTTGAAAAGAATAATCGTGTGTTACGAATTACAAACCAATACGGTCGAATCCCACTTGTTGTCTCCGTACTCAGTGGGAAAGAGGATATGGTACGTTATTTATACTCGGTAACACCCGAGGAGGAGCTGGATCCAGACACTAGTAAAAATGGTGCTACTTTTCTTACTGGTGCAATCACCGCCGAGATGTATGGTAAGGGATCCAGAACTAATTAACCAGACAGAAACTTCTAATACTATTCATTAGTGTTATAAATTATATCTAATTCAGTATGTATGATTGCATAATCATTGCAATTAACATCTACAGATATTGCTCTGGATGCACTAGAACTTCACCCAAATTTAGCTATTTCTGAAGATTTGTTCGGAAAGACTGCAATTGCGGAACTGGCTAAGAAGTCTTCTGCATTCCCAAGTGGAAGCCGATTTGGATTTTGGCAGAAATGGTTATATTCATCATGTTAGTGACCTCTTTTTATTAGATATGTTCCCTTTTTGTTTTCTTTTGGTTTATAGAACAATCAATGGACAGTTGTGCTCGAGCCCGACTCTTTTGATTTGCATAGCACTTGAGATAAAACACCAGGTATATGAGCGCATATAATATGTCACTGGCATACATATCCAAGCTCAACCATGTAATGTTCTAAGAAGTACAGTTTCAATTTAAACTCCACAGGTGTTCAGCCTGGATTTTCTGATGAATTAGTCACTGATATTGCGGAATCGTTCCCCAGAATATCAACACCCAGAATACGGTCCCCCATAGGTATTTCTGAAGAAATAATCACTGATATGATGATACCGACACCGATCCTATGGTCCCCAAAACGGTCTCGCAGCAGAGGCATATCTGAACATATCAGTTTTATGAGCAAATTAAGTGCCCCAAGTGGAAGTCGATTTGGATCCTGGCTGCAACACTTATGTTCATCATGTTAGTGACCCATCTCTTATTCCATCTGTTTCTCCATTATGCATAAAAATATGGATTTGTTCGGGCATTATGATACGGATCAGCAGGGTGCTTGAGTACAGTTAGTTAAGTAGTTACTACTAAAAGTTGTTACCTCCTTTAATCAAGATTTTATTTTCAGGTTTATGTGTAGTTCCAGGTGTAAGGGACATACAAAAGAAGAAGAACAAACATTTTCAACTCCTTATACTACTAAAAGTTGTTTGCTCAGCTATCGGCCGCCTGACTGTTAAGGAACTAAACGATGTAAAAGTAGATGATGCAGTCCATCTGACAGCAACTAATGGGAATATTGAAGTTTTCATGGAGCTTCTTGATGCAAATCCTTCTTTGGTCTATGCCACATCTGCAACCAAAAAGACCTTGTACCACCAAGCAGTTGTGTCTCGCCAAGTAAATATATTCAATTACATATCTTCAGTGGGCCAAAGAGATTCTAGAGCAGTTGCTAGAGATGATTCTGACAACACCTTGTTGCATTTTGCTGGAGTTCTGCCATCACCTTCTCAATTGGATAAAATATCTGGCGCCGCTCTCCAAATGCAAAGGGAGCTTCAATGGTTTCAGGTTGTTATTTCACTTGTATACTTTAATCGGCATAAAGATCTCTTGGACTTACTTCTCTCTCAATCAAACTAAAATGCAGGAGGTTGAAAAGATTGTACCATCAAAGTTCAAGGAGTTTTTTAACAAAGACGGTAAGACACCTGCACAATTGTTTACGAAAGAACATAAAGCCTTGAAGAAAGATGGAGAAGCGTGGATGAAAGAAACAGCAAATGCATGTATGCTTGTTTCAGCTCTTATTGCCACAGTAATGTTTGCAGCGGCCTTTACAGTACCAGGTGGATATATTGAAAGTACAGGAACCCCTTTCTTCTTGAAAACAACAGCATTTACCATCTTTATAGTATCAGATGCAATTTCGCTCTTCGCGTCATGCACATCCATCTTGATGTTTTTCGCAATATTAACAGCACGTTACGCTGAGCAAGATTTCTTAAAATCTTTACCACAAAAGCTGATTATTGGTCTTGCGTCACTTTTCATTTCTATAGCAGCCATGATGGCTGCTTTTGGAGCAACTCTTGTCATTGTTCTCCAGAGTAGAGTTACTTGGGTTTCAATTCCAGTGTCTTTGCTGGCTGCTGTGCCTGTTGCTTTGTTCGGATTTTTACAGTTTCCATTATTCATTGACATAGTCCGATCTACTTATGGAACTGGTATCTTTACTTGGCAAAAAGCTAATTTGAAGAATAGTTAACAAATAAAAACTTAATCTTTTCTCATTGATGTACCGAATGTTCTAGCTATCAGATAGATCCTTTACATTCATAATTGCTGTAAATTTCTTCATTTAAGTATGGAGTTATCTTACACCAACATATGTTCATTTAAAACAATCCGTACGACATCACAAATTCTACATTAGAGATAAGTTCTTCATCGTCAGAATTTTCCCCCAACTTATTTTGTGGCTGCATAGCTTGAGCTTCAACCTCTGAATTGGTCATTAATGTGTCACTAGTACCCTCTTTATTATGATCTTGAGCAGCAGCGTTAACCCCTCCAATAGCTACGGAATCATCAGCTGCCACTGGCTCAACAGCTGCCCCGAGTGAGTTAGCGGATAGATGTTGGTAACCTGACGGTACCGGATACTGATAGCATGTATCAGCAACAGACGGTAGACCTTGATAATTGGGGGTATTGTTGTACGAAGGATTTGACGGCAGTTGATCCTGAGTTGACAACATTACATCTTGGAGTAGCGATGAATAAGAAAAAGATTGCACACATGCAGCTTGTTCATTAAGTGGGACGTTATTCCACCAAATATCAGGGAAAGTGGTGGATGAGGATGGTTGATATTGCATATGATTAGATTCAGCAGCTGGTAGTACTGGTGGTACTACATCACCGATACTTGAATTCTGCCAGTGCTGGAAACCCCGGCAGCCGGCGCCATTGTCCCATGCGGTATGATAATTAGTATTTACATAATATGGCGGTTGATATTGATTATGACTAACTTCAGCAGCTGGTACTTCTGGTACCGCGTTATGAACTTCAGAATCATCTTGACCTCCTTTAACCTCATGATTATTACATGAAGATGCTTTCCTCGATGATGACGAGGATGCTCGCTTCGATGATGACGATGAAGAGCATTCTTTCTTGCTTCGTTTTCTTCTGATCTTAACAATCGCATAATCTAACATTTCTTCACCTTTTAGGATTGAGTATTCGTCCATTTTCCAAGTAACACTATTTCCATCGGACGTTAGTGTTGTCATCTTCTTTTTGCTATTCTTAACAGCATTATCAGTGAATGTAAAATTCCTCTTCTTTACTATATATGATGGGTCTCTGTAGATTTCTTCAGCTGTAACACCAAAAATCCAAATTTTGATTAGTATATAATTGAACAAGAATTATATAATCCTTTTGTTTTTAAAAGATAGGCTTAAAAGATGCGCTTGTTTGGTTTTTGCAGAGGGATTCATGAGACTGACATACGAATAGTGTCGAGCATAGAAAACTAAAGCAGAACACTATCTATAAGGCACTTTTGCAAGATATGATCAAATACTAAGAATATTGAAATTTTGCATGAATATTCAAAATTATAACCAAGAATTAATACCAAAAAGAACACTACTGCGCTTTGTTTCGAAAAAATAGACTGATTTCATGTGTAATTTGTTATGAAACAGGCTGGAGGTAATATTTATTATCAAGAATCAAGATGTATTACCTCGATTATCTCCTGTCCACGTTCCACCTCCGGCGGTTCTACTAATTCGACTACCGTTCTCCCATTTTTTCGTCAACTTGGTAAAGAAATACAACGAATCATCGGAGTTTTCATCATAAGAGGCAAATCGTTTATACCGTTCTTTACCTTTTCGGAACGTTTCCTCCAAGTCCAGTGAATCTTTCCCATAAAGTTCTCCTGTCTCATAAATATGATAACTTGGAAGAGGTTTGCCTTCGATCTTCGGAATCAAATAGTGTTTTGTGATCACTTCGTCGGTTGGCTTGAAACGATAACCAGGTGGTACAACATTACTCATGATTGCTTTCTCTGTTGCCGATTAATAAACTTAACGAATCAAGAACAATAAAAAAAGACAAAACTCACGTATCAGTAATAAATTATTAGTTTCTTTGCTGAATCAATAATATCAGAATGCCATATTGTGCCGCTGGAGGTCCATATTTATATAGGCGTGTATACCTGAATTTGCAAATATGAAATCCTTCTAGGATACTAAATTTGCTGTGTACTAAATTGTTTTATAGGCCGGAATTTTGAGGTAAATTCCCGGAACCCACGTCGAGATTCTCTCTTGTTCTTATTACATGTGTAAACCCGTGCTACTTCACTGACTTTTTTTTATAGTTGTCTTTGTGTAAGAAATCCGGAGTTTTGGCCTTGCACCCGGTCCAAATAAAACGAAGAGAATATCATTACCTACGGATCATGAAAAGATTTTTGATCACCGTTAAATATATAGACCATTTTTAATGTAGTTAGTTCATTTTACATCACCGTTAATATTTTTTATTACACCGAAATAGTGAGGACACTGGAACATGTATCCCGGGCCGAAACTACAGTCCAGCCCAATACGTGATATGGGTCATTATTTGGTGGTGCTATGTTGCCGACTTGGGAAGATAAATTTTAGTATTTTCTTTATGAGGCCGACTCACGAACATAATATATGTTTCTCTTTCCTCGATTAGGGTTCTTTCTGACAACGGAGAGAAGGGGCGCACGGCATTGAGGTGACAAAAATTTCATAAATAAAATTTCATTGAATATCACCAGCTAATAAAAAAGTTTCCAAAGGAAAAAACAGTAATATTTTCATAATTTTACCCGGGAAGTGTGGAACCACAAGATAAAATAAAAAAAGAGTTTTTATAAATAGTTGAATTGTTGTAAAAATAGGCACTAAGAGCGTCTATAATGGCTGGATCAAACGACGGACCAAATCAATTTATGGTCTTTGGTCCGTCAAAACCATATCATAGCGGGACGAGCACAAATGATCTTTGGTCCCTTTTTGACATTGTTCAGGACCAAGTTTTGTATTTTCTTCTGACCAAACTCATTATACTCGAGCGGTGATGTAATTGACCGTCTGGCTCTAAACGGGTGTGTAGTGAACCGTTTGATGGCAGGCGTTATTCTAGCGTAACGCTTGAAAACACGTGCGTTAACCAAATCTTCGTCTGAAGAAGCGTTCACCTAAGATTACGCCTGATGAAGCATGCGTCTAAGATCACACCCACCAACAGGCGGTAACCAAATCACCCTCCCATTCACACGGTATGCTAGAGATCAGCTTGGTCCTGAACATGAAAATGAAAATAAAACGGTAGTCTACTATACCACCCATTAAACATGAAATGAAACTAATTAAATATAAAAACTAATTAATACCATAGTTAATACTATACTTGCTCTCAAAATATTAAACTTTAAATTTACACGGGAAATAAATAATGATTCCTGAACTTACATGTCAAAGTATATTATAATCTTCATATCAAACTAGTTTCCAACGAATCATTTCAGTTGGTACCAAGTGGAGAACAAATCATATAATTAAACTACTATCGACGGTAGACTACTATGGGCGGTAGTCTACTATACCGGCCATTAAACATGAAAACTAATTAAATCAAACTAATTAAACTATAATCAAACCAATTAAAGTTTAATCAAACTAATTAAACTAATTAAAATTTAATCAAACGGCTTTGTAGGAGTCCACTTGGATTCTAGGCGGGACGTTAGAGCACCGTCCGTGTTCTACCGCTCACACTTCCCTCGCACATGTACACAATCGATCAGGCATAATGCTAGGAAACCGTTCCATCAGGCGTTTGTCTAGTAAAGCGCCCATCTCTGGAGCGTACGTCTAGAAGTCCGTCTATCATCAGGCGTAATCTTTGTTACCACCCCACATCAAACGTTCGACTAGACGTCGGCCTCACACAAGCGTTACGTTAGACAACCACCCGTCTCAACAAGCGTATACCCAGACGCCCGCCCAACAACAAGCGTTATCCTGGAGCACCGCCCGATCATTTTAAGTCGTGTACCCGTTGTTTTTGGGCTGGACCAAAGAGTAAAATTTTTACTCTTTGGGCTTTAGTAATGATCTTACCATTGTGGACGCTCTAAGTATCAGAAAAAACAAATGCATTGAAAAACGTCGCTGACTTATTCTTCGCACTCTTCTTCCTCAACCTCCTCTTCTTCATACTTTTCAAATTCCCTATCTGGATACTGCTTGTCACCTTCTTCTTGATCATCTTCATACGTCTCTCCATCCTCCTCTTCAAATTGCCTTTCATTATCTTCGAAGGCATCTCCATGTTCATGAATTCGACTTCCAATAGAAACAGAATCCGAAGATTCAAAACCCCAGTAACAAGATTGTAACCTAACTTCTAGATGGATCAAATTGTTAAATGCAGGCAACAAGAGGATATCCGCCTCACATGGAACCTAATCATTAAGAAGAAAAAGAAAAACAAAGTATACCAGGGCATAAGAGTCAGAAATACCATAGGCAAAATAACTCATACTTCAGAAAAGTCGTACTAATAAGATTTACACCAACAAAATCATTAAGAACATTGAGGAATTATCTAGGCGTACCAGAAAGCAGTCACCAGGCATTTTGAGAAGCTTTTCATTAGAAAGCTTTTCCAAAAGCTTCATTATGACAGATGCTCTGGCAGCAAAAACCATGTTAATATCTGCCTCAACTAGTGACGGAAAGCTGTCGATTATAAAGTCTCCCGGTTCCTTAAGTCCACAACTGATGGTCGACAAATTAGGTGCACAAATCTTCAGTGTAGAATTTCCAAAATAATAATAGTCCTGGATGTGCAAGTTCTTCAGTGCAATATTTGCAATGCATATAAATTTAGACCCCAAACAACAACACTGTAAGAAATCCAACTCTTCAAGGATGGGGCAGTTAGAAAGTAATTTGTCGAGCGAGATCCCATTTGCAAATTCCACTCTATTTAGCCGAAGTAACTTGATCCTTGGAAAAGAAACCGTGTTTGGAACATTGAGTCTTACCCGGTTAAAATCCAAAACTGTCAACGAATCACAAGTAAAAAATGATAGAGGATATACAAAGGATGTTCGTGTTTCTACTGAAAGAAAAAGTTCTTCGACTTTACGTTTATAGCAATATCGATCCATTTATTTACCCGGGATTCATCAAAAAGGTCATTCCAACTGAGATAGAATTTCTTAATATTAGGCTTCTTATGAAGATATAACACCGTGTCCAAAAAATTCATAAACTGTAGGGTTTTCAGGGGTTTATCTTTTGCAGTAACATTGGTAGCCTGCCACTTACGAAAATCAAGGATTGGGATAGAGTTGGATACAAACTTCCATCTTTTGGATAATATGCAGGTAGACATAACACATTTTGTTGGAAGGAAAGACAGAATATGATGACTAAGTGCATCAGGTAATTTACTTATCTTATCCTCTCCCACACCCACATTGTTGTTGCGCAAAATTATGCGTTTCTTATTGTTTTTCAGCACCATGATTCCCGACTATCTTTCCTGAGAAGGTTATCAAATGGGAGTCAGTACAATCTTCCACTGAAAAATCCTAGCAAAGGGAAGAACTATGCTACTCATTTCATCAAACAAACGGCGTGCATTAAGATGTAAAATCAAACAAAACCAAGGGTCTAGTGTAGAACCAGTAAACATGGAAAAACTACAAATCAACTACTTGGATTTGTTGTTGGACTTTAAATCTAACGTATCCAGACCATGCATGACCCTCTTTGACTAGTACTAGTTCTTGAGAAAAAATTGTTACACAGTTGAAAAAGAGTTTAGGGTTCTGGATTTTGACCCCATCTCCAAAATATCATGAGAAGCTTCCGTTGTTTCTTTGGATAATTAACCATTAAAATTCAGACTCATCACAAGCCCAAAATCTTTGAAATTTCTTCAAACCCTTATTGAAATTGCACAATAATGGAATGTATATAATCCATAAATGGAACACTATTATGGCTTTAGAAAGCATAATAACTAACAAATCCAACAAAACATGATAATGGAAATGGTAATTAATCACATGAAGTAGTTAAATCATCCATGAAGTAGAGATACCTAATCAAAGACCTGATAAAAAAAATCATGAATCAAAGTAAACAAGAGAGAGTATTATTACCTGAAGAAGGTTAAAGAACTAGGTTCTGTAAACTAATACAGTACAACAAGCTAAGCAACAGTTATCGCGGTAACTTTTCCCCTCATCGTCTTTGTTTTCACATTATATCAAGAGAATAGTATGTATGATTCTGAGTATGAAGAACGAAGGAGAATGAATTTAGGTTTTGAAGAATTGAAGAGTCAAAAAGAGTCCACTCCCGAGCCTAGTTAGCGATTCTCCGGATTGTTCAAGAATTATACACGAATTATTGGGAATCCGTTTTACATCCTATCATGCGTACATATACAGAAGCTCGTTTAACGAATTTTTTTTCTGAAATAAATAATACACGTATTTATGAATTATTGAACTATAGATTCTATTTCTTTTTTGATTACTTTCCTCGCGTATGAATATAATATGGATATCGAAAGATTTTAAACTCGTGATTATAGATATGTTAATATAGTTTATTAAAATCATTCAGTCAGAGTAAAAAACAATTATTACTATCACTTTATTATTTTAGTCTAAAAATAACATAAAATGAAAAAGTGATAATAACTCTTTTCTAGAAAAACGGAGGAAGTATATTTTAGAAGTTAATGTATGCCAAATTTATCTTGTCGAATTTATATCTCTAAAATAAATTATACATATACGTATGTCGTTCCGGATTATTATCAAAAATCAAATTTTTAACCGAATTTTTATAAATCCGTAAAATATTCGTACGTTTATCGTTCCGTATGCTTATTGAATTTCAAATTATTTAACTAAGCTCTCGAGACTAAGTAAGGCATGTCATATTATTCCAAAGGGTGTTTGTGTTGTTAGCCTTCTAAAAAATGTGATTATATGGAGGGTAGAGGCACAATCAAACATATAAACTTCGCTTAACCAGAGTGTATGCGGATCCGTGGTGTATGCCCATATGTCTGTAAAGTTGTCAAGGAGGAGGTCACAAGAAAATACGTTACTCAATAAAATAAATAAAAATAAAATAAAATAATAAGGGATCATTTTATACCAATCTCCACCTCTCATATGTTTTTATTGGATTTCATGGTATTCAGTTTGGGACCACTGTTTTCTAAAATGGTCAATTTCCTATCTTACTTTTTTGAAGTGACTAATAACGGGGTATTTTTACCATTGCAGGCAATGCAGGGTGTTAAGTTAGTACAAACACATTGCTAGGAAGATTCCGATTTTTTATCCTATTTTTTATATCCTTATGTGGTATTTTTACCCTATTTTTTATATCCCTGTGTGGTATACATCTAAACCATATAGCTAGAATGGTAAATATTTGGGATTCACGTTGGGTCCCGACTGAACTGTCATGGACCAGTACCTATGTGATATGTAGACGGTGTATTTTCATTGGGGTAAAAATCCAGGGTCTTTTTTGGTTATTGTGCTCAGGCTTCTCGAGTTCCCAGTTGTTAAAACATCGAAAATGCTTCCTACTTCCAAATGTTTCCCCCTAGACATTTCCACCATGATGTGTCGCAGCGGTATTGGCCCATGACATTAGCTTCGGACCCACTGCAAACCCCTAAGAGTTCACCACATCCAGAAGGAGGGTTTAGATCCAACAATCTTAACACAGTATAATTCTTCTGTAACAATGGGTAAAAATGATGTTGACAGACCAGAAAAATTCAGTGGGAAAGATTTCAGAAGACGGCAATCAGAGATGTTGTTCTTTCTGAGTTTACATATGTTAGATGAACTTGTTCTGAAATCTTTTGATGATGGTTTGAATGATGTTGGAAATGAAAGGGAGTTGGAAAGTTGGGTTAGGCAGAATTATATGTCTAAAAGTCATATTCTGAATTGTTTAGAAGATGCACTGTATGATTTTTATAATGCAAAAGAAAACTTTTCTGCTTTTGATTTATGGGGTGCTTAAGAGGAAAAATACCAAGCTAAAACTGCCGGAAGTAAGAAATTCTTGATAGCTAGGTTCCTGGAATATAAAATGTCGAATGACAAATCTGTGGTTGATCAATTCCTTGAATTTCAGCGTATTATCAATGAAATTCTTGTTGAAGGCATGGTGATAGATGAAACTTTTCAAGTGTCCGCTGTGATTGAGAAATTACCGTCTTCCTGGTCCGAATACAAACGTAGATTTAGACATGAAACTGGTGAAGTCACTATGGTTGATTTGGGTAAGAAGATTCAAGTGGAAGAGTTACTGTGCTCCAAAGACAAGAACGTATTTATGCAAGGGACATGTCCAACAAGGCTCATGTAATTGAGCACAAGTCTTCCAATACAGAAAAGGGAGAGAGCAGCAAACGCAACCCTAAGCCCAGTCATCACAAGAAAGATATATTTTATAAACCCAAATCTTGCATTGGTAAAATTAAAGGTGCTTGTTATGTTTGTGGAACTCCTGGCCATATGGCAATACACTGTAGGAAACGTAAGGACTTTAATAATAAGAAAAAAAATTTTAATTTGGTTGAAAACAACAAGATCGAGTTTTCTGGTACGGTGTCTGAAGTTAATTTGGTGACCAATTTGAGAGACTGGTGGGTAGACTCTGGTGCTACCAAGCATGTCTGTGGAAACAGAGATATGTTCACCTCCTATCAGAAGGTAGGGGAAGGGGAGAAACTCTACATGGGTAACTCATCTGCAGCACAAGTTGCAGGAAAAAGAAAAGTTGGGATAAAGCTCACTTCTGACAAAACTCTCACATTGAATGAAGTTCTTCATGTTCTGGACATCTGCAAAAATCTTGTTTCTTGTGGTGTTTTAGATGATAAGGATTTTAAACTTGTTTTTGAATCTGGGAAAGTTGTTGTCACTAAGGGTAAGGATTATGTAGGTAATGGTTATAAGACTGAGGGTCTCTATAAACTCAATGTAACCTCTGATGAAATGAATAAAATTGATTCTTCTGCTTATGTTTGTGTGTCATTAAATGTTTGGAATGGTATACTTTGACATGTAAACTATAAGTCAATGCATAAACTGGCCAGCATAGGGTGCAGAACCAAATTTAGTTTGGATAATGAACATAAATGTGAAGTATGTGTAGAATCAAAATATACTAAAAAAACCTTTTAGAAAAAATATTCAGAGAAATTCTAAACCCTTAGAATTAATTCATTCAGACCTAGTTGACATGAAATCAGTTCAAATTAGAGGTGGTAAGAAATGGTTTGTCACTTTTATAGATGATTGTACGAGGTACTGTCACATATATTTGCTTAAAGGTAAGGATGATGCTTTAGAAGCCTTTAAGATGTATAAACTAGAAGTTGAAAACCAAATGAGTGCTGCCATTAAAACTGTTAGGTCTGACCGTGGTGGTGAGTATGTAATTCCTATATGATATTTTTGCATAGAACACGGCATTATACACGAAGTAACCCTTCCTTATTCACCACAATCTAATGGTGTGGCTGAACGGAAGAAACGAACTCTTAAGGAGACGATGAGTGTCATTTTAATTAGTTTATGACTACCTGCAAACTTGTGGGGGTGTTTGGATAAGGTTGACAACCTTCTTATGCATACTTTAAAGTGTGGGGGTGTTTGGCTAAGGTTTTCATTCCTCCACCTAAGAGAACCAAGATAGGACCCAAAACTGTTGAATGTGTCTTCATAGGGTATCCTGAACATACTACTGCAAATATATTTATGGTTGGAAGTTCTAAACTTTTTGAAATTGGTGTGAATACTATTATAGAATCTAGGTATGCTGTGTTTTTAGAAAATATTTTTCCATTGAAATCTGATTCTCGCATAATATGTGTTGATCCCCTATATGTCCATTCGACCAGTCAGACATTACCTTTAGAGGAAGATGAATTTGAATTTGAGCCTAAAAGAGGTAAAAAACTTAGAACTGAAAAATCTTTTGGGCCAGACTTCATAACATGCTTAGCTGAGACTGATCCACAGACTTATAGAGAAGCCATGACTTCTTCTGAAGCTCCATGGTGGAAAGAATCTTTCATTAGTGAAATGGATTCTATTATACAGAATGGTACGTGGGAGATTGTAGATTTACCTCTAGGGTGTAAACCCATAGGTTGTAAATGGATCTTCAAAAGGAAACGTAAGGAAGATGGGATTGTGGAAAAATACAAAGCTAGATTAGTAGCTAAAGGCTATAAACAGAAAAAAGGTGCAGATTTCTTTGATACTTATTCACCTGTTACGAGAATTACTTCCATTAGGATGTTAATTGCTATTGTTGACATTCATAACTTAGAAATAACCTGAGGGAATTTCTAAATGGTGAATTAGATGAAGAAATTTATATGGACCAACCTGAGGGATTTGTAGTGAAAGGCTGTGAAAACAAAGTTTGTAAACTGAAAAAATCTTTGTATGGTTTGAAACAAGCACCTAAACAGTGGCATAAAAATTTGATCATGTAATGATTTCTAGTGGTTTTAGAATCAATGAATCTGGCAAGTGTGTTTATACAAAACTTGTAAATGATGCCAGTGTGATTGTATGCTTGTATGTTAATGATATGTTTATACTTGTTACAAACATGGATGTAATTAATTCTACAAAGAACATGCTAAATGAGAACTTTGACATGAAAGACTTAGGCCCCGCTGATGTGATCTTAGGGATGAAGATTAGAAGAAATTCTAATGGATATAGTCTTAGTCAATCTCATTATATTGAATTTGTGCTTAAAAAATAAAATGAGTTTGATTGTAAACCTGTTTGTACTCCGTATGATCCTTGTTGTAGACTCAAAAAGAATAAGGGTAATGGAGTTTCATAACTTGAATACTCACGTGTTATAGGAAGTCTGATGTATTTGATGAATTGTACGAGACCAGACATTGCTTATGATGTGAGTAGGTTGAGTAGGTATACCTGTAATCCGGGCAGGAGCATTGGGATGCACTTATTAGAGTGCTAAGGTACTTGAGTACACTTTGAACTTTTGTTTAAATTATGAGAGATACCCTGCAGTCCTTGAAGGATTTTGTGATGCAAACTCGATATCAGACTCAGAGGAGTCTAAATCTACGAGTGGATATGTGTTCCCTCTAGCATGTTGGTCTGTATCTTGGAGAAGTTCCAAACAGACATGTATAGCTCGATCCACTATGGAATCAGAGTTTATTGCGTTAGATAAAGCAAGAGAGGAAGCCGCTTGGCTAAAATGCTTTTTAGAAGACATTCCTTTTTGGCATATGCCTGTGCATGCTATATCTATACATTTTAATAGTCAAGCTGCAATAGCTAATACTAAAAACAACAACTATAATGGGAAGTCTATACACATTTGTAGAAGACATAATTCCTAAAACAACTAATTTCAACTGGTGATATTTCTGTTGACTTTGTGAGGTCTAAGGAGAATATCGCGGACCCTTTGACGAAAGGTTTTCCCAAGGAGATAATTAGTAATGCATCAAGGGGGATGGGGCTTAAGCTCATTAAATAAACTTGTCATGAAGGATACTCAATCTTGCTGATTGGAGATCCCAAGATCAAGGTTTTGAATGAGACAACTAATTTTTGGTGGGTTAAAGGAAAAACTATCAGAGAATTTCATTCTCTTTCCCTTCCTTTTGGTGTAGACGTGATAGTGTGACTGCACGTGAAAGATGACTTTTTTATTAAGTCTTAATGAGTTTTATAATTTCAATTTAAGATTGAATTGGGGTGTAGCATTAAACACTCTTGATGGAACTCACCTATCTGGATGTGGAAGTGGGCCGCTTCCTATGAGAATTGAGCTGATTCTCTAGAGCGTTCTGAGAAACGGGATACGTCTAGGACCAAAATGGACACACCGACACGAACTTGACAGCACCTAGAGTGATATCACGCGTGGAAGTTATTGATGAACTACACCAAATGATGGCAGTTCAAGACATCGCGTGCACTGTCCATCAAGTAGTTCCTGTAATTTCTCACTAAGCAAAGGTTCAAGACCTTATGAACACCTATTGCCTATAGTGGTATTTCTCGCTTTCTGATTTCTGATTTTCATCGGGTTTTCATTCATGTGGGGGATTGTTGGAGAAAATCGGTTTAAGTATTTTGTTTTTTGGGCTTGGATTAATTGAAACTTAGGATCAAGAAGTGACTAAGGAAACTAGAACATTTTCACTATTTGTGAATTAACCTTTAGTCCCACATAGGAGAAACTATAGATGTTACCTATCCATATTACTTAGAAATTTGCATCTAAGGGAGGCCCCTTAGGGGTTTACACACAAGTAAATCCTGTGTGTTTCTTGTTTTTGTTTTCTTTTCTTTATAGCATCGATCCTCACAACTGGTATCAGAGCAAGATTCATGAAGAATTTTGGGAAGAATCGATGGCAGGAAGAGAAGACGACAGAACGACAGAGAAAGGGGCATCAACATCATCTGCAATAGGGATCGGATCTGCAAACACAATCGAAAAATTTGATGAGTCAGATTTCGCGTACTGGGGAATGCAGATTGAAGATTATCTCTATGGGAGAACTTTGCAGCAACCTCTAATGGATTCAACGAAGCTAGATGGGATGTCCGAGGCAGATTGGAAACTCCTGAATCGACAGGTTCTAGGGGTTTTTCGATTAACCCTATCCAAATCAGTTGCACACAACGTTATGAAAGAAAATACCACTGTTGGTCTGATGGCGGCTTTGACGAGTATGTATGACAAGCCGTAGGCAAACAACAAAGTGCATCTGATGAAGAAGTTGTTCAGATTGTACATGGAAGAGGGCGCTTCAGTTACAAAGCACTTGAATAAGTTCAGTGAAATCGTGAATGCTCTATCATCTGTCGAGATAAATTTTGATGATGAAATTCGTTCCCTAATCCTTTTGGCTTCTATACCCAATAGTTGGGAAATTGTGAGAACTACCACAAGTAATTCCGCCGTTAAAAAAAAAGATAAAGTATAATGACATTCGCGATCTGATTCTGGATGAAGAAGTTCGAAGGAAGGATTCTGGTGAGTATTCGAATAATGATGCTGCCGATAACGTCGAATCAAGAGGCAGATCATCTTAGAAAAATCAGAACAAAGGAAGATCTAAATCGAGAAGAGGGCGAAGCAGGGGCCAATCTAGAGGTCCACGGGGTCCGACTGGATACTGGAACTGCGGCCAGATGGGCCACATACAGAAGTGGTGCAAAGAACCAAAGAAGAACGGGAATGAAAGTGCAAATGTTGTTACAGAAACCGTGCAAGATGCCTTACTTCTTTCTGTTGAAAGTCCCATGGACTCTTGGGTTCTCGACTCCGGAGCTTCTTGGCATACCACTTCAAGCCGAGAACCTTTTGTTAACTATACTGCAGGTAACTACGGGACTGTCTATTTAGATGATAATAAACCACTTCAGATAGTAGGCATTGGAGAGATCAAGCTTATGCAGGAAAATGGATCAATCTGGAGAATCCACAAGGTTAGACATGTTCCACAGTTAAAGAGGAATCTGATTTCTATTGGGCATCTTGATGAAGAAGGGCATGGTGTTTATTTTGGTAGTGGTATATGGAAGGTAACTAAGAGAGCTATGGTAGTGTCTCGTGGTTACAAGATGGGTACTCTTTATATGTATTCAAGTCCGAGATACTTGTTTATTGTTGGCATGGAAACAGTAGATACATGTGCAGTAGATACAGTTGCAGTTGCTGAATCTAGTGATACTCTATGGCACCAAAAGCTTGGGAATATGAGTGAGAAGGGCATGAAGGTACTTCATTCGAACGGGAAACTACCAGAATTGAAGACCATTGATGTTTGTATGTGCAGGAGTTGTATCCTTGGGAAGCAGAAGAAAGTCATCTTCGTCAAATGCGGTAGAGCTCCAAAACCAGAAAAGTTAGAGTTGGTGCATACTGATTTGTGGGGACCATCTCCAGTTCCATCACATGGTGGCTCATTATACAACATCACATTTATTGATGATTCAACCAGAAAGGTATGGGTTTACTTTCTGAAAAATAAAAGTGATGTATTTGATATATTTAAGAAGTGGAAGGCTTTGGTAGAAAATGAGACAGGTTTGAAACTGAAGTGCCTAAGATTAGATAATGGGGGTGAGTATATTGATGGTGGGTTCAGAGAGTAATGTGCTACAAATGGAATCAGAATGGAGAGGACCATTCCAGGGACACCACAACAGAATGGTGTAGCTGAGCGTATGAACCAGACCTTAAAAGAACGTGCTAGAAGCATGATTTTGCATCCTGGGTTGCCAAAAGCTTTTTGGGATGATGCAATCAACACTGCAGCTTATCTGATCAATAGAGGACCATCGGTTCCGTTGAATTTCAAATTTCCGGAGGAGGTATGGAGTGATAAAGAAGTAAATCTTTCTTTTTTGAAAGTATTTGTCTGCCTATCATATGTACATGTTGATGCCAATGCTAGAAACAAACTTGATCTCAAATCCAAGATATGTTTCTTTATTGACTATGTAGATGATGCTTTTGGTTATAGATTTTGGGATGCAGAAAATCGGAAAATTATCAGAAGCAGGAATGTCATCTTCAATGAGAAGGTTATGTACAAGGAAAAATCAAATGCAGATGAAGAACCAGAGGCACCAAAGGTAAAAGATTTTGTTTATGTTAATTTGGGTGAGATTTCTAAAATCAGTGTGCAGGACAAGGTTGTCCAGAACCAGGAAAATGAAGTGCCTGAGATAGAGAAAGGTAGTCCAGCTTCTCCAAACCCCAGTACTCCGGTTCCCACTCTTAGGAGAAGCAGTAGGGTACCCAAGGCAGTGGATCGTTATTATGCTGAAGCTTTGCAAGTTGAGAATTTGAGGAAGTGGGAGTTAGCTATGAAAGATGAGATGAATTATTTGCTCAAAAATCAGACTTGGAAGCTAACCGAGCTACCAGAAGGTAAGAAGGCTTTGCATAACAAATAGGTGTACAGAATAAAGGAAGAGCATGATGGGAGTACACGTTACAAGGCCAGGCTTGTTGTGAAAGGTTTTCATCAAAAGGAAGGTGTATACTACAATGATATTTTCTCTCCAGTTGTGAAGCTAAATACAATCAGATTGGTTTTGGGAATTATGGATGCACAAAACTTATATCTTGAGCAGTCAGATGTGAAGACTGCATTCCTTCACGGTGATCTGAAGGAAAACATTTATATGGTGCAACCACAGGGCTTCGCAACACAGGGAAATGAAAATCGGGTTTACAAATTGAATAAAAGCTTGTATGGTTTGAAACAAGCTCCAAGACAGTGGTATATGAAGTTTGACAGTTTTATGGGTACCACCGGCTTCACTAAATGCGAACCAGATCGTTGTTGCTACATAAAGAGGTCTGAAAAAACGTTTATGATTTTTCTTCTATATGTGGATGATATGTTTATTGTAAAAGGTTTTCATCAAGAATTTGCTTTGCACCAGACCAGATACTTCACATGCAGTGGGAGCTGTGAGCAGGTACATGAGTAATCCAGGAAAGCAACATTGGGAGGCAGTCAAGTGGCTACTTCGGTATTTGAAGGGTGCTGCAGATACATCACTTTGTTTCACAGGTTCTAGTATGAAGTTGCAGGGTTATGTTGATGCTGACTTGGCTGAAGATGTTGATAGTAGAAAGAGTACTACTGGGTATGTGTATACTTGGGTGGTACTGCTATGAGCTGGGGTTCTAATTTGCAGAAGATAGTAGCCTTGTCTACTACAGAGTCAGAATATATTATTTTTACTGAGGAGAGCAAGGAGATGATATGGTTACAACGAGTCTTGGGTGAATTGGGTATGAAGAAAGGAAATGGAGTTTTACATAGTGATAGTCAGAGTGCTTTTTTTTTAGCGAAGCATCCGGCATATGATAGACACATTTTAGTGTCTAGATTGCACCTTAGTTTCTATTAAGTTAGTATTCGATTTTGCAAATATTACGTGTTTTTATGCTTTTGTAGGTACATTTGAAAAATAAAGATTTATGGAAAAATTGGCTCAAAAAGTGATAAAGGCACCCAAGGACAAGTGT
>JAJJMC010031179.1:210146-225243 GCA_023531435.1 Papaver californicum | reverse complement strand
AATCATTACCTTCACAAGTTCGAGAATCGAACCTTTATTTACCACTTTCTAAAATCACATCAGCATACCATTCCAGAACCAAACACGTGGATATTAAATATCATTTCATTCGATCTTTGATAGAAGATGGTCAGTTGACACTTGAGAAGATTGATGGAGCAAAGAATCCAGCAGACATGTTGACAAAACCAGTGACCCTTGAGAAACGGAAGTTGTGTGCAGCTTCAATGGGTCTTCGAGCTTGATGATTGGTTGAGAGAGTTGTTGCAGTGATCGATGTGTTTTGAAATTTGTTCAGAGTGGAGTTAGGGCACGTTGTGATGTGACCAGTCCCCAAGTGGGAGATTGTTATGTTTGTGTGGATCCTGGTAGTGCACGACCCGGTTTCGCATTTGACCCGATCCGACTGGCGGCCCGTTAGGAAATTAAATGAGACTTTTTGAGAGGTTTGTTTATGAAACGGAGGTACGGGCCGATAGGTTTTGCTCTCACTTTCCCAAAGTTTTTGAGTATTCTCTATATATATATCGATTTTCCCTATCTAGGGGTTGTATCAGTATTATTATCATCGTTGTATTCCTATGACACTCAGTTTTTGAGATCATAGTGAAAATCGCAACCGCTCCTTGGACGTAGCCTAATTTGGATGAACCAAATAAATCTTGTATGTTTTTTGTTTTTCGTTTTGTTTTCTTTATAGCTAGCATCGATCCTAACACACAAGATCGACCTTGCATAACCAGCCAAGGTTAAGTTCTGTGGGTTACATATTGGTGACTTTATATCTAGTTCCTCTAATTAGATACAAATGCAGACTTTTTTTGTAACCAAAATTTGAACTGTAGCAATAAACTCAGCAAGGTAAGAGAAGGGAAGAGTGCTTACTTGGCGAATTAAAAGTTTAAAACTGAGGATCCAAGCAGCAGAGAGCTTTTTTCGTTCATCAGTTGGATACCATCGGCAGGAAATCCATGTACGCTGCCCCAACAGCAGAGAGAGGGAAATAGAGAATTTGGGTCCCAAGAACATCATGTGACATGTGGTCAGAGTGAATCATGTTTGACATTACATCAATGAAGTTATGGAGGAAATGATAAACCATGCACACTAAGCTAGTATTTTTGGAAGAGATAGTGAGATGCGCAACTGAACTTGTGGTGGCTAATGTTGCAACTTGGGACCTAACGGAATCAAAGTTAAGCAATTGGAAAATTTGTATAACTGTGAAAGTAGGCTGTTCAATACCATGCGTTATTGCATTATTGAAACACTAGACATTCGAAAATATAAACAACTATCACATAAAGTTCAGAGGTAATTAGATGAAAATATATTCCTTCGCACTACTGGATAGCTCTCACTTTCCACAGTGGTGCCTGCATTTACGTATTCGACTCCCATGCATACACAAAATAAGTCACTAAAGTATATAACAGAGTACTTTAGCTCCTCATATAATGTCAAGTCACTAACAAAATGCAATTTTTTTTTTAATCTTTGATAGAAACTAACAAAATGCGAAGTTAACAAAGCAAAGCAATGCAGCTTAAAATAAAACAAAGTAAAAAAGACTCCCTTAAAGACAGATATCACTCACTTAGACAATTTCCATAGCATTTGAGGTCACACAAAGTTTACTTGCTGGTTATTCAAATTCAAAATGAAACTCACACAAAGATTGCATCTGCGGTTTAGAAGTAGGTATATCCTGCATCTAATCCTCCTGCAGCTGGTTGAAAGTCTGTTGATCATGGCTTCCTGTCTCCTTAATTTCAACTGACTCCATTATCTTCGCATAACTTCTTCTCCTAATTCTTTCAGGGAAACAAATGTGTTTTTGTGAGGGAATACTCTATCGAAAATTTCTTTATATCCCATAAACCTTTTTGGGGTTGAAGCTTTTATGTCGTAAAAATTGAGATAATTATAAATGCAAGTTAAAATACCATTACTCTTCGTAACGGCCAATAATTCGTTTTCCTCAACCCTAAACTCTTTACTCCAAACCATTGATTGTTGTTTCTCTTGCTCTTTCATGTCATGATTATCATTCTTCTTATTTAATAGCCATATTTCATAATACTCACATTCTTCGTCGACTAGATACATAGCGAAATACAAAAATCCATCTACAACCCCAATTATGTTGCAATGCGATTTAATGTACGGAGGAAAAGGAGGTGGTGATAGATGTTCACAAAACTTTTCCTCCGCCAAATCAAAGGAAACGATCATTTGCGATTCCATGTCCAGCCAATGAAGAGCTCCATTTGCAAAGATACCAGCTTTTTCATACACATATACACTGGATCCAACATCAAACTTTCCACGGTTTCTCCATCCACTGCCACTGCCTAGAGTGTATATGTAGACATTGTAAACCTTGGTCTTCAACATTATTCTTACAACTTTGTATTCATTTGTAGAAGTAACATAACCAAATCCGCTTGTCCAATGGCTAACCTGATCATCATGAGTATCTGGATCTCTTTTAATTTGAGGAAGAAAAACATGTTCTTTAGTGAATGGGTTACAAATACAAAGAGGTGCTGGTTCTCTATATGAGTCTTTAGCAAGAAAGATCAACCCATTACACGATCCAAGAAATTCAGCACTCGTTAATGGAGGAGTGAAATGAATCCTTGTAATTCTCTGAATGGGTGTTGACTGATCTTCATCCTCATTATATTCAAAATACAAAAGAATATTACTCCAAAATGTCAAAGCAAGAAAACCCAACTTACGAGAATGAGCAGAAGAATCATAAGGATTAATAAGATGATGTAAGTGCATCCGAGAGAATAATGGATGACGAAGAATATTATTCCAACTGGTGCATACCAACTTGCAATCAAGAACTGATTCACTTGGTACTCGACTGAAAATTTCTAATGAAATCTCCACAGGGATAATCTTGCAAAACGCCATGAAAAAATTTGTACTGCTTAAAGAGGAACAATATATTCTTAGGGTTTGAGAATATAGTGATGGAAACCAAGGAAAGAGTAAGGGTTTCAAAAGTTGTGTGGTGTTGGTATGGTGATGCTATATGCATTATCAAGTGATGATATATATAAGCAGTGGTAGTGCATAATGGTGACAATGGTGGTAACTGCCGTGGTAGGTAGAGGTGGTGGCTGTGGCAGATGCATAATGCATACATACCAAATTTGGTATGTAATTAATCTTAAAGCACCCATAATAATTTAGGACAACTAAGAATCCATAAAAGTGCAAAACCATAAGGGTTGGATACCATGAATCTAATAAAAATCAAAAATTAAAATACCTTCCATTTTTGTAAGCATTTAAATCACAATTGATTACTTCATCATTTTTGTTAATCCATTATTATTATATTCTAATACATACCATGTTGAGAGATCAACAAATTCTAATGACCCATTTTATGTTAGGGATTTGGCTCGACCGAAACCAATAGGATTAGTCACACATGAAATAAGCGGAGTTCTTTCTGCTCTTAACTTTTGCTGACACTGATAAGAGTTAGAACAGTTGTGATGCTCAAGGCTGATGCCTAAATGACATGAGAGCGCTGTTTCTGCAATTGATCGAGTTGTCTTCCACCTCTAAACAAAGGACCTTGTTGCTATATCTAGAAGAAAATAAGAGTACTCTAATGTTTCTTACACTATATATTGTAAAGACGTCACTATACTTCAGAGCATTTTAGTTGAGAGTTTCAAGCAATTTGGTTCTCCCGTTCATAGAACCTCAGTTTGCGCATAATAGTTTGTGCATGATCGTACATTGGGACAACTAACTAGCCTTTGCAGAGCAAGACCAGTTTACACAATGTTTATGCGACCCTCATCAGTCTAAGCAATTCAGAAACCAGGCAGGAAATTCGAGTAGAGAACAATTCGGTATCCTTATACACATGGAAATCCCAAGTTTGCAAGTCAGATATGCCCTTCGATCGGAGCTGACTAATAACTTTTGTGGTATATATATATATATATTTATTTATATAAATCAGTTGATACAGCAAAACTGCATTAACTAACTAATGATTTATGATTCTTGTATGGTATGGTATACTTGACCACAAAAAATATTATGCTTAACGGATGTGTATGGGATGATATCTCTTGTATGAGATGATTGATGATATGGATATTTGAAAATCTTATAATCCATCTTGTATGAGATGTAATTTCATTGTATTTAGACCAACATCACTTACTAGTTTTACTATTGGCTGACTTAATTGTATATACGATGTAATAGAAATATAATTTAATGCCCTTCCCTTGTTGCTGTTTTCGTCAATTTTGGCCCATGGCCGGGCCTGCACGGAGGCATACATCATACATTCCAAATTAGAAAAGGAAATTTGCTATGTAATTAATCTTAAGAAAGTCCATAAAAAATCCAGAACAAGTTGTATACTATGAATTTAATCAAAATCAAAAATTAAATACCCCTCCATTTTTGTAAAGATTAAAATCCATGCGATTGAATACATCGAATTTAAAATAAATCCATTTCAACCATAATCTAATACTTCATCCTGTTTTCAATGCATTTTTGTAAATCCATTAATTATTATCCATATACTGAGAGATCAACAAATTCTAATGTTTGCATTGTTTTTAAATATTGGTTTAGAGCCCATTTTTCGTGGAATATCCATCAGTGTTTTTCAAATCCCAGCAATCACTGTAAAATCACAATCCAGTACTTCATCACTAGTATGGAGTATTTCAACACTCTACCTAGAGAGATTACAGTAGACACATTAACTCGTGTACCTACTGAATCGGTTCTCGACTGCAAGTTAGTGTGCACAACATGGAGACACCATGTTCGTCATCCATCTTACTCGAAGATGCACTTGCATCGTCTTAGTAAGTTGGGTGTTCTTGCTTCGACTGATGAGATAGCTGAGTATAATGAGATAACAAATATTCTTCGTATAGATAAGGTTGCTGTTCACGATCCGCAACTTCACTATTTTGAATATGATGAGAATCATGAACATCAGTCAACACCATCCATTCAGAGAATTACAAGGATCCATTTTCCGATTCCATTTTGGGGTACTTGCTTAGTAGGCTCGTGTAACGGTTTAATCTGCTTTTCTCGAGGTCCATGTTGTGATGCGCAAACTTATGAAAATATTTGTACTTGTAACCCATAACCAGAGAATATGTAGAACTGCCCTTTATTAAGAGAGATTGTAATAGTGATCAGCATGTTGCTTGGACGTGCGGATTTGGTTATATTCCTCGAACAGACGAATATAAAGTTGTACAACTATTTGTGAAACTAGATATATTCTGACTAAATTAAAATAAAAAAAGTTATTCGAAAAAATAGTTTAGATGAAATTAGATATATCCTGACTTAAACTAAAATAAGAAAAACTATTCGAAAAATACTTAGGATGAACTGGTTGTATCCTGGTTTAAAAATAAGCTCTGAAAAAAAATTCCAAACTAAGTAGGATGAATATGGTTGTACCCTGATTTAAATTAAGATATAAAAAATTATCTCGAAAAATATTTAGGATAAAACTTTATACATTCTGGTTTAAACTAAGATAAAAAATACTACATTTGTTTCAGCAAAAGTGATAGTAACACGTTTGCTGAAACGGAGGGATTATTATTTAAATAGTTAGGATAAATCTAAGTGCATCCTACATAAAAACTGAGACGGTCCTAAATTCATCATTTTTAAAATTCTAAAATTGACGCCAACACCATTACCATGATCACCTAGATTCATTCTTGTTTGAAAATGCAATATGAATTGATTATACATAATACTAATTTTGTTTAATGTCAAAACAAGTTTGTTCCTGTGTTAAATAGCTACCGTCTTCTACCTACTATGCATAATCCCTACCGACAACAATCTAACTGCTACTACCTGATGTGCAGGGAGGTGTGTGTTATTCTCGTTATCTCTAAGAATAGGTTTTGTGATGCAGTTCAGACCTAGTTTCGCATGGGACGTGCGGAATGCCAAGTTACTGTTTTTAATATTTATTAAGTAGTTTCCTAATTTTGCTTTGAGGGTTTAGGTTTCTGGAATGCTATAAATACTGGGAAAAGCCTTTTTTGGCTGTAGTTTTGGTTTTGATAATAAAATTGAGTTTAGAGAAACTAAGGTTTCTTAGAACTTTCGTTCCGTTTATTTCTGATTCGGCCATTCTCACAAGGCGTAGGCATCATTTGGTATTAGAGCTTCAGGTGATTATCAATGGCCGAACGTGGACGTGGACGTGGTGGTCGTGGCGGTCGTGGTAGGGGACGAGGAGAGGATCCCCTGTACGAAGAAGGTCTGCGATAACGTGATTTGCGTGAAGTTGAGAACGCTGATCTGAGACGGCAGGTTCGAGCACTCCAACAGCGCCTCGCGTGATTGGAGACTTCCACCGACGCTGAGAATCGGCTTTACAAACTGATGAGGAAGATAGAGTTGTTGTGGATTGGGACTTACCACCACTCTATGATACTTATCCGGACGATGAAGTTGTCTTTCAATCTGATCGTATTGATCCTCTTATGGGAGAAGATACAAACAACGGTGCATCCTTAGTAGTTCGTCGTGTGCTTAAATTCAGTGCTTCCGAGGTCAGCAATGGTTAAGGCACAACATTTTCCATACCAAGTGCACAACGAAGGGGAAGGTCTGTAATGTGATCATTGATGGAGGTAGCTGCGAGAATGTGGTTTCGACTACCATGGTGGATAAACTTGGGTTGAAGACAGTAAATCATTCCCAACCGTATAATCTCTCGTGGTTAACTAAAGGGAGTGAGCTGACGTTGAATAAAAGGAGTTTAGTGTAGTTTTCGATCGGTAAGCGGTATCAGGATGAGGTTTGGTGTGATGTTGTTCCTATGGATGCATGCCATCTATTGCTTGGCCGTCCATGGCAGTTTGATCGAAAGGTAAAACATGACGGTTTCAAAAACACCTACACCTTCAAGAAGGATGGAGTCACTATTTTGTACCCCAATCCTGACTTGAAAAGCGACAGCGTTGATAGCAGCGCTGTGAAGGCTGCCGGGAGCAACAATCTGTTAACCAAGTCAAGTTTTATCGCTGCAGCGGAAGAGGCCAGAAGTTTCTTTGTATTAGTAGTAGTTGAGGGGAATGCAAACGACATGGGTGTGCTGGAAGTAGTGCAGTCTCTTTTAGAATCGTATGCGGACGTATTACCAGCAGAGATTCCCCCGGGCTTGCCTCCTATGAGAGATATTCAGAATTGTATTGACCTGGTTCCGGGTTCATCTATCCCAAATAAGGCGGCATATCGTTTGCGGCCTAAGGAACATGAAGAGCTGCAGCAACAGCTGATGGAGTTAATGGAGAAGGGTGTCATTCGAGAAAGTATGAATCCATGTGTTGTTTCGGCCTTGATGATTCCTAAGGAAGATGGATCTTTGAGAATGTGTATGTATAGTCGGGCGATCAATAAAATCACCATCAAGTACAGATTTCATATTCCTCAGTTTGATGACCTACTGGATCAGCTACATGGTGCCATTGTGTTCTCAAAAATTGATTTGCGTAGCGGATACCACCAGATTCGGGTTAAGCCAGGGGACGAGTGGAAAACAGCTTCAAGACACGGGATGGGCTGTACGAATGGATGGTCATGCCATTTGGGTTATCGCATACACCAAGCACCTTTATGCGGTTAATGAACTAGATTTTCAGGCCATTTATTGGTAAGTTTGTTGTTGTTTATTTTGATGATATTCTGGTTTATAGTCACTCAGTAGAGCAACATGATGCAGTTCAGAACTAGTTTCGCACGGGACGTGCGGAACGCCAAGTTACTTTTTTAATATTTATTAAGTAGTTTCCTAATTTTGCTTTGAGGGTTTAGGGTTTCTGGAATGTTATAAATACTGGAAAGCCGTTTTTGGCTATAGTTTTGGTTTTGATAATAAAATTGAGTTTAGAGAAACTAGGGTTTCTTAGAACTTTCGTTCCGTTTGTTTCTGATTCGGCCATTCTCACAAGGCGTAGGCATCATTTTGTTTTGGATAGTCAGAAAGGTAAGAGAAGGAGAAAAAAACAATGATGAAAGGGAGAATGAAGCAAACAGATTAAGTGGGAATGATGAAGAAATTGCCATATTTAGTGGAAATGATGGTAGATATGAAAAAATGATGATTTTCATCGTTAAAATCAGAATGGAGAGAAAAAAAGTTAAGCATCATAAAGACGACTTAAGTCAAATATTAGTTATCATCAAAACGGCGATTCAAACATATAAATCAAAAGTGAATATATCAGACCGACATGATAATACCTAAGAAAGGTATTATTTGTCCATTTTCACTTAAACCAATTTTATTTGATTAATTAGATATTTAGATATTAAAAAAATATTTATAAGATTATTTTATTTTATTTATCTTTTATATCTATAAAAATAATTTTAGAGGTTATATAACCAATTTATTTTTGTTGGGAAACAAGATATTTTTACCAGTGGAGCTTTTTACTGGATGGGAGCAAACTTAGACATGATCTTGACCTTGGATTTGGCTGAGGAAAAGTTTGTGAACATCTTTCACCACCTCCTTTCCTACCACACTATTTATGGTGTATTAATACAATAGGGGTATTGGATGGGTTTCTGTTAAGAAAAATAATGAGTTTCGGTTTGACGAAAGAGGCATAGGTTGGAGTAATGAGTTTCGGTTTGACGAAAGAGGCGAAGTATTAGCTGTTACGAAGAGCGGCGGTGTTTTAACTTACATCGATAATTATCTCGTCATTTATGACCCAAAAGCTTCATCATCGAAAAAGCTTGTGGAATAAGGAGCAATTTTGCAAGAAGTCCCTCATAAGAACACCTTAGTTTCTTTGAAAGAATTAGGTGAAGAAGATGCGAGGATAATGGACTCAGCTGAGCTCGAGATACAGACAGCCATAGCGAGCCTTTTAGCCAGCTAAAGGAGCCAGGATGAGCCCTTCAAGCCACTGTGAGTGTTTTTTAGTTTCTTATATCAGGTTTAATCTATATTGCTTTGTTACCTTTACACTTTTCGTTTATGAATGGGAGCCTAAATATTTCGATTGCAAAACCAAGAGCAAACTCTTTTATTCATAGTAGAGGTTAATTTACAACATTCTACATTGTGGTCGATACCCACGGACAGCTCTCGTGAGAGCTTAACAGAACCCAAAACGGAATCCTAGCTAGCTAGTTAGCTTCTTAAGCAATTACATGCCTCTCTCGCTTAAAACATCAGTCTTGTAAAACTGAATTGCAGCCACTTTTTGAGTAATAATCACTGCAGTCATGAGGTTTTCATGAGACAGCACGACCCTGTTCCTGACGTTTGTTAGGACCAGGGAAGAAAAAAGTCTCCTCTTGGTTATTGAAAATCTCTTCAATTTCTCTTGCTGGTATATTGAAAGCCATTTCTTTAGCTTGTCTCTCAATCTGGTTGAAGACATTGTTCCGTCCTGCAAGACTTACACTTAGTATTTCTAAATCAGTGTAGCAACACTTTTAAACACTTGTAATGTTGGCGAAAGTGACGGCGACGTCGAGGTTTTCTAGTTGTCTGTACTCGTTGGGAGTTACTTGATATAGCTGTCCGTAGTTGTTAGAGTGCATTGGATGATGGTGGAGAAGGTTATAAGGTCCATTCGATTCGCTACCAAAAGGCCAGCGAGAGTGAGGGCTTAAAGCTCTAATCTGTTCTTCAGATGCCTTCACGATGGCTCCTCTCCTCTGTTGCCCAAACAACCTCTGTAGCCTCTCCGTGTTGGTCTGTTTTCATGTTTTAAAACCATGCATTAAACAACTGAAAATAAGAAGTAGAAGATTAAAACGAAAATAAATGAAACTGTTGTCACTACATTGAAGGCCGCCTGGAGAATTTCATCGCTGAAGCTGCTGTAATATGATTCAGGGTCCTCACCTCCAGGGCCAAAGAACACCTGAAATTCAAATGATCAGAAAAAATCAAACCTATGTCATTGAGCTAAATAAAAAAACAAGTTCAGGCAAGACATTGCAGTAAGGCAGTAAGTGCATATACCCCAATATGGCCAGGAGTGAAAATAGACTGAAGCAGCTTCGCAAGAATTAGCTTCTCATTGTTGTCTTTGTTAACCAAATACACTACATTTCCTGCTGGAACCCTCATTACATCTCCACGTTCAAGATTGTGCGTTTCCTTATCCTCTTGGCGTACCATGGTGATAGATCCCCGCCCTACAGTTTTGTAACCAAAACCATTAGAAGTTCGTATTCAGTTGTGATGATTTCAAATTCATACTCTTAATACATAGTAGACTGTAATTTATATACTATCTCTGTACAGAAAACTGATAAACTGATACTTTCACTTTGCGAAATTGATAAAGAGAAAGTATCTTGGACAGAGGGAGTATAATATAACAGAATAGAACGTACCTCTAACAACGAAGAAAAGAGTGTCGGCATCTTGATGGTTAGGAACGATGAAGGTATTTGGGTTAGCTTCCAAGAAAGCAACACGATAATTTTCGAGACCTCTTAATAACTCAGATTTTTCTGTAAATTTTTGGAGTAACCTAACATGACCTTCTGAAGTCCTAACTGGAGTACTGAAGTGTTGACCACTGAAATAGTAAGGGTTGTTTTCTTGTTGCTCTTCTTCTTCTTCTCTATTACCATGTCCTCTCTGTCTCTCTTCTTCTTCTTTTCTCTCTTCACATTTTCGCTCACAGTCGTGTAGACGTCGTACACCTCCAGCCCTTTCCCATTTGCACCGGCGGACGCATTGCTCGTATTCTTTCTTAGGACTGATTTCATCCCTTGCTTCTCTTTCTCGTTCCATCTCCTCTCTACGCCTTTGAACACAACGTTGGTGACATTGTTTTTGTTGTTGTCCTCCTCTCTCATACTCCCGACACTTACTCTCACATTGTTGATACTCTTGTTGAGGATCAGTGCGATTATCAAGTTCTTCATCTCTTCTTCCTTGTCTTTCTCTTAGTTTTTCTTCACATCTTTGTTCACATGATTGTTGTTGTTCTCTTGGAGTTCTTCCTCTTTGTAACTCACAACGAGCTCTACATTCTTCGAGCTCTCTTCCTGGATCTACATTTTCATAACCAAGTGAAAAATTTGTTGAGACGAGAAGGATTAGAGAGACAAGGAAAACAAGTAAAGTATGCTTAGTTTTGATCATGGTTTGATATTATTTTTCTTTCGATGTATGTGGGTGATGAGGTGACTACGAAAGTTTTGCTTTCCCTCATTTACTTTGAAAGATTAAAGATCTACATTGTTATTGATAAGTTAAACCCTAGAAGCAAGTAGTGCCTCATATATATAGAAGTTTACAAAAGATAATATTTACACCCTGTTAACACTAAATATAAAGTAAATACTGACACTCAGTTGACACTCTAATACTCCCCCTCAAACAGATGCTATACTTGTTGATTGCATCAGTTTGACCCTAAGAGAAGTCAAAATCACTCTTCAGGTTTCAGGTTGTTGAGTTTTATTTATGGAAGTCGAAATTCCATTTCAGAAATTGTTTGAGACAGTCAATGCCTCTTCAAAAGTTGTTTGAAGTTATTTGTGGGACTTCGAAGTCATTTGAGGGACTTCTTTTTGTTTAAGGAAATTTACGTCCTTTAATTTGTTTTTAAGAAAATTTATATCCTTCTTCCCAGTCACATTTCAAGGGTGACTATTTGGGGACTCTTTTCTTCTTCTTTCTTCAATTCAAACTCCATTTGCGTCTGCATCTTAAGCCCTAGCAAACATCTCCCAGACCTAATCCGATAAGAATTATTAAGTATGACTCTTGACCCGGTTAACTCATCTGACCGAGACAACTCACCAAGCCAACCCAAACTCTGGTTTATCTTCTTTCACTCAGACAATTCAACAAACATATATGGTGCATGTTTCTTGTAACTCTGTCCTGATGTTGTTGGTTGATTTAATCATCAACACTCCTTCCCTGTATGATCATTAATCACACATTCATGTATACACACACACATTCATCTAGTCAAAACAAGGTTATAGAACAAAACCATTCACGGCATTAGAGATTACCACCATTTTGCAGTCATTTCCCATCAAACACAACCAAAAAATCAAGTTCGGTCACCGAGAACAAATCCAACAATCCTTGTTCCTTCTCGGCTCGTGCTCCATCATCAACATCTTCTCTGCCCAAAATCACTAGCTCTACCTGATTTTTCTCGCTATTAACTCGAATCCAAGTGAACCCATCTACTTCGTTCTCTTTCTCTACTTTCATGACTCTAACCAAACCCAGGTTTCATTAACCAGAGCGACAGCGACCACCAAATCACTTCTCATTCAACTCGAAATAAAATTCACTGGAAACCCATAAAAAAAAAAAACTAAGACCCCATATCTTCAAACCTGTTACCTGAATTCCTAAAGCTCCTCGAACCCATCTCTCTTCATTCCCTTGAACCTGCCGGCGTGAATCTGGAGGTGCAGAACCAGGTTGCTGAAGAAGAGGAGAAATGGTAGCTGCTCTCAATCTTTGTAAAATTGTTTCACAATTCGTATCAGTTCAGTATAGTTCTCAAACTTAAAACTTTTCCTAACCATTAGAACACACCCACAAGAACCATAGCTCCCAACTACACAGAGCTAAGGTAGAGCTAGTAGTTCAGGCCTTTACACAAACAACTTGTGTGCCTGAAACTGTTAAGGGAGAGTAACCCTCTTTTATGTTGTATTAGCTCCTTCAACGTGCATAGAATCCAAATTTGGTGATAACCCACATTCAACAATCATTCATTCAACCATTTAATCATAAAAACCATCACCAACATTCTCACTATTTCTTCTCAAACTCTTGACCTCTCACTGTCTTCTCAATTGCAGATATAACTAGCAGTAACTCTTTTTTTTTTTTTTTTTTTTTTTAATTCGATCAACACCATCTTCACTGTCTCTCCATTTCACTATTCTCTGTTTCACTAATTCTTGCCCTGAGTTCAAACAAAGATCCCATTATGTTTAAGAAATGGTGGTGAAAATTAGAGTTGCCTCCAAGATCCAAAGCCGTGAGGCTTGGAGGCTCTGATACCATGAAAGATTAAATATCTACATTGTTATTGATAAGTTAAACCCTAGAAGCGAGTAGTGCCTCATATATATAGGGTATACAAAAGATAATATTTACACCCTGTTAACACTAAATATAAAGTAAATACTGACACTCAGTTGACACTCTAATATACTTATAGAGAGTAGGGCTGTCAATATACATCCGAATTCCGAAATCCGTTTCCGACAATCCGATATCCTATAGGATTTTATCGGATTTCGGATTCCGGAATCGGAATGACTATCGGATTTTACTTCCTTAACCTAACGGATCCGGATTAGGCAATATCCGGTAGGTTAATATCCGAAATCCGATAACCCAGGGTTTTTTTTGTAATTTCGCACTCTGAATACATTTCACATTTGCACCAGCACGCAGCAGTGCAGCACCCTGGTCTTTCCTCTTTCCGGATTTCGTCTGAATCGTCTCTCTTCTCTTCAGTCTTCAAGTCAGAGTTACAGACGATTGGAGGCTCCCCCCACTGATCTAATCTCTTGATTCTTTTCTTTCATCTAAACTTCAACCAGGTAATTTCTTTCTTCTTTGTTTCGTGATTTGGGATGTTTTAAGTAATTTGAGTGTGAAGATTTTCTAGGTTTCGATTTGTGGGTTTGTTGATTAACTTGATTTTTTTTTAGGTTTCAGTATATGGGTGTGATGATTTGTTTTCTGTTTTCAGTATATGGGTGTGAATCGTGTGATGATTTTTAGGTTTCAGTGATCTGTTAGCAACATTAGGGTATGAATTTTGTTACTGTGGCATCTCCTCATCTTGGTTCAAGGGGTAACTATCATGTATGCTTGTTTTTGCTTTGTATTTATGAATTCTTAATTTGGTTCTGCTTAATTGAATGATTCCTATGTTGTAAGGATTGATAGTTGGAAATTATATCTTTTTCTCAAGTTATTCCGAAGTAGGGTGTCATAGACTTAGAGATATGTTAAATGTTAAGAGTTCAAACTATATCAACTTTTTATGCTTTATGAATTTGTCAAATACAAGGTTTGGAAGAGTTGTATAGCTACATTGTTTTCACATGAATCTTACTGTTGGAATCATAATAGAGTTTGTCAATTTAATTTGAAGTGAGAGCAATTTTCGATCTCAGATTGATAGCTCTAGTTGTTTAGAATGCAATAACAGTTGCAACAGGTTTCATTACCTGAACCATGATGTCGAATTTAAAAGTTGACTGATTTGATTTTCAGCAGTTTAGATGAATTTAACAGAGTTATAATGAGAATTGAATTCACAAGTCCATCTATTTCTTACGAATTTTATCCATTTTGATTTTTGAACTGACTTGAATTCATCTCAAATGTTATCTGTTATTGACAGATTGTTTTAAGTTCAATCTTTATTCTCTGGACGGCTTAAGGTGAAATTGAATTCAAGTCTTTCAAGGTAATGAATCTATTCACAGTATTTAAATCCCTGTTGCAAATTATAGTCGAGCAATTGTTGTTGCAGAAAGTAGTGTTCTTGTAGGTTTTGTTGTACATTTTTTATTTGTGATGATTGTCTTACAGACTCATCAATGTATGAGATGCACAAACAAGTAGCACCTTCAGGGTTAACGGTATGTGGCTTCTGTTACTGCGACTAGTTGTTGTGATGTTGTTGTAATTCATGGCTGCCATTAAAGAAGGTGTTTTGTCTTATGAGTCTGACTTTTTTCCTTGGAATGATTTTGCTTAGGATTCCTAATTTGCTTTTGATTATTCACGTGGTCTAATCAATGCCTTCATTATTTAGTTGCTTGGTTTGATGCTAGGTATGTTTACAGTGATCCTATGAAAAATATAGTATGTTGTAGATAACATGTACTCATATTTATACATAAAATGGATTTAACTTATGAATACTTTATTGGCAGAGATTATTGAATCTTTGAAATTTCCTAGGGTCGTTCATGCTTGTAGGTTCCTATTGATATTGACTTGTCGCAGTTGGTGTTACACCATGTTTGTTTTTATAAATGCGGATTACTGATA
>JAJJMC010031179.1:155516-190146 GCA_023531435.1 Papaver californicum | reverse complement strand
TATAAAATGATGAATGATAAATCAGTAGTTGATCAGTTTCTGGAGCTACAAAAAATTATTAATGAAATAATTGTTGAAGGAATGGTTATTGACGAAACATTTCAAGTTTCTGCTGTTATTGAAAAATTGCCAAATTCCTGGGCTGAATACAAGAGAAGACTAAGTCATGAAACTGGTGAAATTTCCATGGTAGAATTGGGAAAAAAAATACAAGTTGAAGAATTGTTGTGTTCAAAGGAAAAGAATGTTTCTTCTGCAAGAGACATGTCAAACAAAGCTCACGTTATCGAACACAAATTTGCTAATCTAAGTCTGGACCACAACAAGCGCAAGCATGGCCCGCAAAGAAAAGGTACCTTTCAAAAACCAAAATCTGCTATTGGTAAAATTAAGGGAGCATGTTATGTTTGTGGTGTGTCTGGCCATATCGAATAGACCATTGCTCCACGCGTATATGTTAAAGTGACGAACTGCATAACTTGGCTTAAGAGGCATTAAATTTTTTTTGTTAATCTAGTAGTAAATTTAGTCTATTTTACCTTAATCCCAGGTAAAATGATAGTTAAATCCGAGTAAAAAATTAATTAAGTTCTTCTGTATTACATGTGTTTTGAAGCCTCGGGTAGTCTAGAACCCCAGTTCTACCATTGTACATGTTTATCTTTTTAGATATAATCTTGACTAAGTCAAGCAGTGGCCGGTGGGTAAACCACTTTCCACACACAATACTCCCCTTTAGATGATTCATCGGTCAAAAATTTTGCTTCATTAAGCTTTGTAGATAAAATATGATAGGAAAAAATCCAAATAAAAAATATAACAAAATATGTTGCCTCGTTAACACTTTGTCAGAAAAATCCGTCAGGACAAAAACTGGTCACAGAAAAAATAGTACAACACTTAAAGCTCAAAATGAGGTTGTCATCGCCGTGAATTTTTTCCTTTATCAAAGATGCACCTGGAAAACCACTTTGCACAAAAAAATTACACGCATGCGTTAGGAAAATCACTTGGGACGAAACGTGAATGCCAATAACTCAAAATATTTTCGACGTTGATGTTCATATCATGTTTCCTCGCTAAAAACCTCTTTAGGAAACTTGACCAAAGGAAAACGATACAACGGACATCGCCCGATAATAGCGTTGGACACGCATATGCTGCCTCCCCCAAAAGATCCTACGAGTTTAGCGAAGAAAAAGAGTACAACGAGTTTAAGTCCGGGGAAAAATTCTACGATTTTACTCCCCCTGAAGTATAACTTTCTTAAAGCGGTTGGTGGTGGAAACATTATATAACTTTCAAAATAAATGTTTTACTATTTGCAGTTTGTGGAGGATTGACTACCAAGTTTTTTCTTCATCATCATCCCTAAGGTTAACAGTTGCTTGGATTTTTATTTCTTCGCTGAGTTTTTGTCTTTTTTTGTCAAATTTCTTTTGCCGCAGATTTAGTTGTGCATGATTCATTTTCGAAGTTTCCATAAATAGAATCCTACTTTTGTGGCATTAAGGTAATGTTTCTCTTACGAAAGATGGCTTGTTTTTTAACTGTCCAATCACATCCACTAGTGGAGAATTAGCATTTTAGAACTGAATAGGCCTTCAGTAAAAAACAGATTTGGGTCGTGTCGTCTATAGTTCTGTTAGAATCAGTTCTTTCTGTAATAGCTCGGAAGATATCTTAGAGTGCTTCTATAGTTCTGTTAGAATCAGTTCTTTCTGTAATAGCTCGGAACATATCTTAGAGTGCTTGGAACATATAATGACATGTATTGTAGTGAATCTAGGTTCTGCTTAGAGATTTTTTGGTGATTTTGATTTTTGAAGCTAGTGTCAATTGAATCCAGATATAAGTTGGATCTAGTGTAATGTACAATGAATACAAATTTTAAATGAATGGTGATGGGTTTAAAATTTATGAAATCAGGTTCTTTTGTAAATTTGAATATATATTGAATTTTATTTTAGGTTGAGTCAGAGATAATCACCCCAATCAAAATGATGCCACTGGGATTCAGCTGAATCAGCTTTAGAGTTGAATTAATTTCCATTTTTATTTATATTATAACATTAAAATAAAGCTTTGGTTCTCACAGTCCCTATTGAAGAACGGTGAAATTCAGTTCTTTTTTTTTAAACTAGAAACTCCTCGAAAATCTGTTCTTTAGTGTAAAGAACGACAAAACTAGAAATGACCAAGACACGAATGAAATCAGTTCTTTATCTCGTTTTTAGAACTTGTTATATCAGTATTTTCTTGTCTATTCTCCACTAGTGATTGATACGATGTGTTGATCTAGCAGATTCTTTTCCCAAATTCTTCGTTTACTCATTTATGTTAAATTCATTAACTGAAGATGATGATTCTTCAGAGGCTTCCTTATCTCTTGCAGCTTTTGTTGTTTTTTTTATTTGAACCTTTATATTTTTTCAGGATGTGATTACTAAAAATCTAGTAGCATAACCAAATAAATTTAATATCTAAAAGACATTGTAGATAAGATTTGCACAATAATATAACAATTATTTTTTTATGATTGAAATGATTGCATATGATGAACAAATTAAACAAAATATGTTATCTGTTCTTAACTAATTCAATTCTCTTAGTCCTTATTCTTTTTTCAATGTTTTTCCGACCCCTTCCTCTGTCTTTGAGTTTGGTATCTATAGGAATTTTCAAAGGCCCTTCTAAATTCTCTTTTTCTAGCTATTTAATCTTATCTATATCCTGTTATAAGGCTTGTCCCGCATATTTTTTCTATATTCTGTAGGGTATGATGCGGGCCTTTCTTGTCTTATTTGATTTTATACTGGGTGGATCGCATCCTTGCTGCGGTCTCGCTTCTTGTTCTATCCAATTAGATTATTCCACGTGAGCTTTTGCATGAATATGGTGCGGTCATATAGAATTATGGACCGTACAATCTTTTCCGAGTTATTGCATGTTCGACACGTGGCTTCTGAGAACGGTGTGTCATGTTTTGAATCTTTTGTCTCGCAACTTGCATAATTGAGGCGTGTCTGCATGCAGTAAGGGTGTCAGTTTTGTTCCATCTGTCACGTCTTAACAACAGATGTCTAAATTTATCCCACCGTTGATCTTTGTTGGGATATAAGATTGTCTATTCTTGATTTGGTACATCTCATTTTATCATAATCTGATACTCCTATGTTGGAATTTGGACACGTTTACAGTGGAGATATGGTATTCACACTTGAATTACCATGAACATTGAGATTGGAATTTGATTTTGGTGAGGGATTAAGGGGTATACCGGTAGACACTTGGGGTGATGAGTTTGCTTCTTGTGAGGATTATGGTGGATGTAGTTGAGAAATATATATAGTTGTTTTGTATGGTGATGTAGCTTCTGGTGGAGCAAAACCATCCAACAATTGAAGGTCAAATCTGCTCAACCCAATAAGAATGTTATAACAACTTTTATATCTGAAAACTTTGCCTTTGAAACTTCACTACTCATGTTTACATCTTCGTTCCTGCAAATGGAGAAAACGGTTTAATTTAAAGATCATAACAAGCTAATAAAATGAATTTTTGAAGTTTGCTTACCACATCAACATCAGTTTAACTGTTCCCTTTGCATCGATTGGTTTGCATTATTGAGGTAATATATAAGCTCATTTATTTGTTGATTTTACGAAAACTACTCGATAACCCTTGATGATCATGAGCTCTGAGGTTGCGGGGTTTGTGGGCAGAATTTGTCATAAGTATTCAGCTAAAATATAAGTGTGTGTTGGTGTATATAATATATAATTTATGTGAATGACTTTGGGGATGTTTGGTAACCATTATTATAGTGGATTATGAGCTCATAATCAATTATCCATTTCATAATCCATTACATAGGTGTTTGTTAAAATTTATAATAATTGATTATTTTAATCATAATTGAAAAAACTCAGTATTTTCATAAGTAGAAAAAAGTTGCTTATAAAAATTATCATAATCAATTATTATTTTTAACAAAAATGAATTAGATTTTTTTCCTTATTTTCTCTAAACTATCAAGAGAGAAACAAAAAAACAATAGTGGACTAAAAAAAATCTTAGATCATCATTATTTCCTCTCCTCTTCGAAAGTATTTTTCTAGGATAATCAATTATTTCAAAATATATTTGTTAAAATTTATAGAAAAAATGATCAATAGCATAGTCATTTTTCAATTTATGATTATCTACAATCATAAATAATGATCATAATTATTACCAAATAAGGTTTTCATCTTCCTTCATAAGATACTTTAGATTACGAACTTTGGGATCAGTTTGGGATGATATAGCCATATAACAAGAAATGAATTAGTGTGAAAAGAAAAGTCCAGTGGGAGATTACAAGAGATTTGCTTAAGATTAGAAGAAATTCGCTAGAGATAAAGAGATTAGATATCCAGAGAAGGTTTAAGTCGTAATGAGATTAGATTGTCATAAGAGTTTGAATTATAGTGGTTTGATTACTAGCCGCTCAACCAGATCTAACAAACGGCTATATAGATATAGGATGACCGCGATAGGCAAATGCCAATTTGGCCATCCCATAGTAAAATAAAAATAAAAACACTAAAAGACTCCTCGCACTTTTTTTGTTTTTCTTTTTCTTTATTAAGTCCCATTGTATTAATGAAAAAAGAGTTACAAAAAATTTTGGTTACAAAGAATGGGAGCTACAAGGCTCCAATAAGGAAAGATTAATACTGATAATTAAAACGAAAATATATTTTGTCCGGCATTTCAATTAAATTGGAGAAACTAGGTCTACCCAAATAACAATCTTTTTCACACCGTTTAAATGACAACCTTAGGCCTGCCGATGTTGTTGGCCCATAAAATCCAGAGATTACCCTTCATACTGCCCACTGAATTATATATAAACTCAATGTTGATATCATGCAACCTTAAGTTTTGAATTACTTTACTACTGTAATGCAGAAGAGGCTCCACAATGCATATAATATCCGGCTTATTTGTTTTAACCAACTTCCGTAGCCTTGATCAAGCTTCTAACCTAGCTACACCAAGGATATTCCAAAAGAGAACTCGCATTAATTAACCTTAGTAGGAGGCGATGAGCCCTCCTTGCCCTTATTTGTTACTTCTGTATTTGTTGTATCTGAATTCCTTTCTTCCACAGAATCTGGCTTCTTAGCTTCTAAAACACTCCTCGCACATTTTCGTAATTCAATCAAGGCAATTACTCCCCAAGAAGCCAAGAACCTTTCAAAAAGACTCCTCGCACATTTTCTTAATCACTATATATCAAGACATCTAACATCAAGAGGGTCCAGCAACAACCTTCTATGAAGAATCTTATCAGCAAATCCACCTTGGTTTCTACACTTATCCTCGTGGTTGTTTTTATTTTCAATGCAAAGACAATCACATCTCAAGAAGTTGGTAAGTTCTTCTACTCAAACAATAAGTTGATTTCTTTGTTTTCCAAAACAATATCTGAAATGTTCGATACACAAATTGTAGAGGATCAGAGGGAGTTTAATTATATGAGAGGAAGTGGACGAGGGCCTGACAAATGGGGAGAACTTCATGAAGAATGGGGAATTTGTAATAGTGGAAGTTTACAATCTCCAATTGATCTGTTGCATGAAAGGGTTGAAGTTGTGCATAATTTAGGTAAAATCAAGAAGCACTACAAACCAGCTAACGCCACTCTCAAGAATAGAGGACATGATATTACGGTAGGATTAATATAAAGGGAGAAGATCTCTTAACTTAAATCCATGCCTTAATTTTTATTTAATTTTTTTCACCGTTAGGTACAAGTGGATGGAATACATACTTAAAACTCTAATAATTTAGATTTATTAAAATAAATACGTGCAGCTTCATTGGGGAATTGGCACTGCTGGATCCATTAGAATCAACGGAACGGAGTATGCACTCGACCAAAGCCATTGGCATTCACCTTCAGAACACACAATCAATGGCAAGAGGTAACCATCAATTACGTTAATCCCCATTTCTTAATATTTGTATATACATGATTAGCCACTGACTCAATCCTTTGTTATTGTGTTTGCTGTGATTAGATTTGCTCTAGAACTACATATGGTTCATCGAAATCTAAAACTAGGCAAAACGGCTGTTGTAAGTGTACTATACGAAATTGGAGGACCTGATTCGTTCCTTAAAAAGGTGTAATTCTTTGATCATTAGCACAAGTTATCTAACAGAATAATATTTTTTTTGTCCCAGTAAAAGAGTTTTTAATAAATAAAAAAATGATAGTATTTTTTTTACTAAGATAGAGGTTGTATTTATTTTTATATATCGATTCATTTTTTTGTTGTGGATTTTTCAGCTAGAGAAGGATATAAAGAACATTTCTGATACGGATATTGAGACTCACAAGGAAATTAAAATAGGAATGGTTAATCCAAGGCATATAAAAACTGGTGGTGGGAAGTTTTACAGATACTTAGGTTCTCTTACTACTCCACCTTGTACTGAAGGTGTCATTTGGACCACCAATCGAAGGGTATATATGTAAACTAATTCGTACATTTTTGATGAATTAATAACCATATTCTCAACTTAATTCTTCTGTTGAATTCCTCTTATTTTTATTTATCGTCAGGTGAGGACTGTTTCAGAAAAACAAATGATGTTATTGAGAACAGCCGTTCACGATGTAAGTTGACATCTTGTTGCCAACTTACAATCTACGAATACATGAATCTTTAAAAGCCTATCCTTTTAAAATGGAGGGAATATATAGGTTTATCAAAACATAGCCCTCCGATGATTTATTATGCATGTTGTGATTGATTATGATTTTATTTTGCAGAATTCTGAGAAAAATATAAGACCCTTGCAACCGCTTAATAGAAGGGACATTCTCTTCTCAGAGCCAAAGCATCGCCATACACATGTTTAATAATTGAACACCACATTGAGTTAAATTGTTGGGTTATAATCCAAAGTTATTATAAATACTAGATGGATGGGCACATATGATATGCAAGTTGAAATTGTCCATTTAATCTATTACTTATTTTTTCTTATTTGTCCTTCAAAAGTGCTATTCGGCACCCCAATGTACGCCCTATTCCGCGCCCAACTGTTATGAGTAAAGGTGCCTTGTAGATTACTAGTGGGACAATGATTTGATTTGCAGGCTATTAGCAAAGATACCTCACACTTCATGCCTACTACCACAGTTGTACGAAGTTTCCTTTTGCTTAACTCTGAGCCAGTTAGAACCCAAGTTGTATCATTAGCTACCACTAGCTCAGTTGCATACTTGCATTTGCTATTTCTTCCAAAAATACTGCAAATAGTTTTGAGGTGCATGAAAATGGTCACAGTAGGTAAAGACTTCGACACTAATTTTGTTTAACATCCCGTCGCTTAGTGTTCACAAGAAAATGGCCTCAATAGGTTGGTTTTATGAAATTGCCCCAATAGGTTTGGGCTTGCCCCAAAAGAGAGTAGGATAAGTCAGACAAGAGAGTAGTGAATTCCGTAACGAACCTGTCCGGAGCTCCCCATCAGTATTTTGCTCGATTGGGAATTGGTGGCAGCGTTGGTATCGAAGGATCTCGCCAAATGCTCACATCTTGATAATAGACCAAAATCAACCTTTGCGGAGATTATTTCGAAACCGTCAGGCACTCAGGCTTAAGATATACTGCAGTAAACACCTATTGTTAACGTGTGTGAGGATAACAAACCACTCTGGCATATTTCTCACCACTGAAACACTTCGTATCGGCGCAGCCAGTAAATTCACATCCCATCTCACATCTTAATTTACTTACACCTGCATCACACCACCGGATCTATTCGCATCTTAATTTACATAAACGGATGCTAGAACGGAGCCAGTACTTATATATGCTATGGGGTCAAGAAAAAAAAAAAAAAATCTCCGAGCTTACGTTTACCCTTTGACGCCCTCAGCATTATAATCTTCAATTTTTCAATTTCTTCATATGAATTTGCACGCATAACTGCCATATAAATTTGTTTTTCCTGCAGAATATTTTTAGTAGGAAATTAGCATCTTACTCTATAGACAAACAACCCAAAAACATATTTATTCTCAGGTTAAAACGTATCGTTCTATGTTGTATTCAATTTCTAACGGATTGTGTTGTATACATGCTGGCATGACATATTTTACACCTCTACTTGCAACACACCAACGAATCTAACCAATTATCACATCTTAGTTCATTTTAAAACGGTTGAGATTGAGTAGTTGGAGTATTCACATGGAATTTATTTTTTTATTTTTATTTTTGCTAACGTTAGCTTATGAAGGCTTTGGGTCACCTGACTACCCGACCAGTAGATAAATTTCATCCCACGTTCCCAAGCTCACGTATGTCTCGATCACTGTTTCCACCTAATTTCCTATATAGATTGACTGTACAGCTACTTTCCAGTTTCACCAACCAACAACAAGTTGCATGCGGGGCCATCCATCACAGTGATTAAAATGTAGATTCTCAGAAGAAAAATGATTAAAAAGTAGGCCACTTGGAGAAGCATAATAAGCTTTTTCATGTTTGGCTCCTATCACATTTGATTGGAATACAAGAAAAAGACTTTCGTTCAAGGAAGAAAACACACATGAAGCTTTAACTTGTTGATCATACAAATCCAAGTGTGAATAGAAGGAAAGATTTGGATGAGCTTTGAAAAGTTAAGATAGTCAGACAGGTCTTAGACGCGGTGGTCTTGCTTGGTCAAAGATACTCAGGCAGGTATCAAAAGTAGGCCAAAAATGACAATCCAAAATTATTCCAAGGTTTTATTTAAGGTTTATGATTGTTAGGACAGGATTACAGTTTTTTAAAAAAATTCATCATTTTTAAATTTAAGGTTTAGATAATTTTTATAAAAAAATTTATCATTTTTAGATCTAGAGTTTAGATTGTGTCTTTTTAATTCGTCTAGAAGACTGTGTGTTTTTAGTCTGCCTCGGGTGATTTCACTTTTGATGTCTTTTGAAATATTTGAATAGTGGAATCCAGCAGCAGTCTGTTTCCCCACCTAACGTGACAACTGATAAGATAACAAACCCGTTATTGCATCTCTCACCAAACATTCCACGCTCTACTTACCACTTAAACTTTTTATGGTCCGACAAACCTCTCTTATATATCATGCTGCTTCACTCTTTCCACAACCAGAAATCCTCACTTCCAACAGCTATTTGTTATACAATATCAAAATCCTCATCTCCATAGCAATTTGTTGAAAAATATCAAATCTCTGTTTATCTATATTTGCTATATACACTTGCACAAGTGTCTTCATTAAAAAGGTTTCGATGGAGTATTTCAAGTATATTCCGATGGAGATCACATTAGAAATATTAACTCGTTTGCCAACTGAATCGGTCCTTAATTGCAAGTTAGTATGTACATATTGGAGAAGTCTTGTGAGTCATTCATCATTCTCAAAGATGCACTTACATCATCTTATTCATCCTTCTGATTCTGTTGTTGATTCTGATAAGTCGGGTTTTATTGCTTGGAATGAGATTTGGAATAATGATGGTAAACATTCGAAATTTCAGTATTTTGAATATAATGAAAATTATGAGTATACAACATCCATTGAAGGTACTAGACGAATCAATTTAACCTCTCCATTTAGGGATGCTATCTTTGTTGGCTCGTGTAATGGGTTGATATGTTTTTCTGGAGAGAGTTATGGACGTGTTTATATATGTAACCCTATTACTAGAGAATATGTTCTGCTTCCTGAAATCAAGACAAATACTGGTATGTATGCGCACATCGGTCGCTCGACCGGATTTGGTTACGTTTCTTCTAAAAATGAGTACAAAGTTGTAGCAATATATTCGTTGAGGCCCGAGTTTGTAGAAGTTCACATATATACTCTAGGCAGTGGCAATGGTTGGAGAAAACTTGGAAAGTTTGATTATGAATTCGACCCATATTATCGGCAACAACCTGAACCTATCTTTGCCAATGGAGCTCTTTATTGGATGAAAGATAATTCAGAAATGATCGTCACCTTTGATTTGGCTGAGGAAAAGTTTTGTGAACATCTATCACCACCTCTTTTGCCACCAGAGAGTGAATGGTGTCTTACTAGAATAGGAGTTTTGGATGGGTTTTTGTTTTGTGCTGTTTGGCTAGTTGTCGGAGGAGTTCATTGTTATGACGTATGGCTATTGAAAAAGAAGAATGATAATTACGACATGAAAGAGCCAGAGGAACGTCAGACATTGGGTTGGAGTAAAGAGTTTACAATTGAACACAGCAAATTTTTAGCCGTAACAAAGAGTGACGGTGTTTTAACTTACACTAAAAATTATCTCGACATTTACGACCCGAAAGCATCAACCTCCAAAAGGCTGATGGATTTTAAGGAACGGATTCGTCGAGTTTTCCCTCACAAGAACACGTTAGTTTCTTTGAAAGAATTAGGAGAAGAAAATACAAAAACAATGTAGTCAGTTAAGGGAGACAAAAAGCCATGATTAGCTAGCATTTGAAGCGGTTAGAGGAGGATGAGATGCCTGCATATACATATTTATAAACTGGTGATCTTTATTCAGTGTACATGTAATTGGACTTTTGAAATTTGGTAGAAATAACATTTGTGTGAACCTAAATGCTATTGATATTCTGTTAGTGAAAAAAATGAGGAGACTCTACTGTTACTACGTCTTTATGTCTAACTTTATAAGAATGTTTACATCCGAAACTACTTTTCTATCTATCGTTTTTTTATACCAAAAAATATTTCATCCACGTGTTATAAAAGTACTGGTGTATGACAGTTCAGTCAGGATCCACTGGGGACTAAAGGGATCTACGATGGGTGTAATATTTTGTATTGTATCACTTTTTTTTTTTTGATCAAAAGAGATGAATAAATTGAAGAAAGGAATTCACAAAATGTCCACCGGAGGTAGATAGAAAAAAGAAAGAAACAATTACAAACTAATTTCTAAATATTGCTTCCCAGCTAATTAGAAAAGTGCTTGTGAAATTTAAATGAACTCGATTGCCTGCAACAGCTGCCCAACTCAGAACCAAGGCTTTAACATCATTTCCTAAGTCTGCATTTATCTTGAAGATATACTTCTCCTCAAAGATATGGTAGTTACGCTCCCTCCATAGAATCCAAACAATAGTACCTGGAATGAGGCTCCAAATAAAATTTCCAGACCTAGAAAAAATTGATTGCTTCCAACAGTAGGCTAAGGACTTCATTGAACTGGGAAAAACCCAAGACCAACTTCCACCGGGTGAAATCATATATCAAACTTTGTGGGCAACTTTATAGTGTAAAAACAAGTGATTTTGCGATTCAGTATCATCTCCACATAATGCACAACAGTTATATATATTGATTCCTTTACGGTGTAGAATATCGATAGAGTTCAGTTTCCCACGGACTAAGGTCCAGACTAAAAAACAAATTTTTGGAGGAATGACCAGCTTCCAAATGAAGGTATAAGGGAAATTATCCACACCATCCTCTGCAACTAATTTTGAATATAAGGTCTTGACCGAAAAATAGCCACTGCTATCTAAACACCACCTTCTAGTATCAGGTATATAAAATACGAGGGTTATCACCTATGATTAAAAGAAGTTCAGTAGTCGATTAACCTCTGAACCAGTCAGAACTTTTTTAAAATTAAGCTTCCAATTGCTATCAGTTGAAATCATGTGTGAAATGTGTATGTTTAGGACAAAATCTCTCACAAAAGGTAGAGGCTGTCACTGAATCACATTCCTTTTGTGCGTACTAAATTTTCGGCCATAAACCAGAAGCTCGTACTAAATCCACCATGTCATCAACCTCTCCGAACAAATCCTAATGTGTAACCCTATAATATATTAATACTAGGGTAGCATCCTTATGATCCAGAGTCTCATAGATTCTCTTTTCTCATGACTCTGTGTAACCAATTAATACATTTTCTCCATCTTTCATAAGACCATGAGTTTTCTTGTCCCCCAGGGAGGTATTACGTTATCATCACTAGGAATTTGCTTCTGTCTCTTCCGAGGTCTAGTAAGCTTCATCTCTTTCACTTGTGTTTTGTTTGTCTGGTTCTTCTTCGTCTTTATCTTTATTTTCATCATCTTTTTCTTTTTCATCTCCCCATCCTCCTCTTTGTCCTTGTCTTTTACCTCATACTTCTTTTTCTTATGTTTCTTCTTATCCCTCCACCTCTTCTTCTTTTTGTATCTCTGATATGGTTCACAAATTACAACCAGAGGTAAAACGACACGTGTGGAAGTTCCCATTTTACCTGCTCCAAAAATTTTGGTATCGCCTCCTCGAGGATTGGAGTTACTTCCATGTTGCTTCTTTTACTTTTACCTTTGTTTTGATTCCTAAGACAAAATATAAAACTTAATTAATACTTCAAACAATAAATATCCAACTAGAAATAATAAAGGATCATCTCTAAAAATTAATGTTCGGCTAATGAACACTGAGTTCAGATAAAATATTCTAGAAAGTTTCACAAACAAAAGTAAAGTTCGGCTATCCTGAGAAAAAAAAATTATAACCAAACTTTAAAACTTGTGATTTCAGTATACCAAGTAAAAGTTCTGTTAAAAGCAAATCAGTCGAACTTTTTAGTTCGGCTGACATTGTCATGTTTAATTATTATCCGAACTGTTCATCAGCACCTTCAAAATGAAGAACAATGAGCAGTTTGGCTGATAATTTGTTTCAATTATTAGCCGAACTTCAATTTAGTAACTACCCGAAAATTCTAGTTTCATCCATTCAAACCTAATCTATCAATCAAACTCAAGTAAAAAAAGATGGATTTTTGGGAAATAACTTTTAACGTACATTTCCTCGCAACAAGGATTTGTTTTTCGCTCCCCTACCTCTAGCACAATGCTTCGTACAACTCATTTTATAGTTGTGTTTAATCGACGATCAAAATTCTATAAATCAACGATTAATCGACAACGGTTAAAATTTGAAACTAAATTTGAGAAGAAGAAGTTCGACTGGTTTTGAGAAGAAGTAAAAAAAATAGAAACTGGTTTTTGATTTGGAATAAAAATGATATAATTAGTTTAGGTTTTTTAATTTAATGGAATGATATTTTTGTAATTTAAACTAGTGAAATTTCGTAACTTAACTATGTAGAAATATCGGAGAAATCCAAGTTTGATCTCTTTTTTCTATAAATCCATCATTAAGATGGTAAATATCTCTAGCCTAAAAAATAAAATTTTCAGTTAAAATTAGAAAGTTTACAATTTACTTTATATTTTCAAATTTTCTACAGGATTAAACTATACTTTATTGTTATTAACATATTTATTAAAAAAAAAAAAAAATTTATAATCAGGTAATTGACTGCTATATTTATGCGCGGAAGTTTTGGATTGAGTACTTTTTTTATGCATTGAAGTTGTGGATCGATGACACATAAGATCATGCATAAGATTATTACTTAAAAAAGATCTTTTGATAAACTTTAAATTGACTTTTTTATTATTTGACTTTTTATTTTTTACCCATCAACAAATTAATTATAGATTTTTTTTATTTACAATTTGTTTAAGTCCATTAATTTTTTATTATTATTTTTAGTCAATTATAATATTTCCCACAAATTTTTATTGTGAATACCGTGTGGCCTGCAAAAATTATAATGGTCATAACTGTAACTTGTGAAGATTACGTGATAATTGTAATTATCATTTCCGGTTATAATTACAGTTTTTATTATATTGTGAAAACTACATTTTCCACAATCGATTACTTTTAAAAGAGTGATCTAATATTATTATCGTTTCTGTGACAATACAATTGTAATTGCAGTTATCGTTGAATGTGATAACGAAGGTGTTCATTTTATTATGAAAACTATATCTTGCACAGTCAAGAATGGCAATTGTATGTGTAAAAAAATAATAATGGCAGTTTTCATTATATGTGATAGTGGCAGTTTTCCTATTTTTCTTTGTTACTTTGTGGTAATTACCGTCGAGACTGGATTTTTATCCCTTTTCACCAAGATTTATCCCTTTTTAACACTTGACATATTAAGTCGAGTACCAACTGAATCTGTTCTTGATTGCACAAATCGGAGAAATCTTGTTTCGCATCATCCATCATTCTCCAAGATGCACTTCAGTCATCTCTCAAATTCTGATTCTGGTAAGTTGGGTTTTCTTGCTTTGACTCAGTCTGATAAATTTTACAATATGATGATCAATCAACAACACACATTCAGAGAATTACAAGATTTAACTTCACCTTCCAGGTTAGTAATAGTTGGATTATTGGTTCGTGCAATGGTTTAATCTGTTTTGCTGGATATAGCGATATTGTTTGTATTTGCTAGAAATGAGATAACAAGTAGCATTTGTGTGAACCTAAATGTTGTCGTCTCCGACTTAGTGATACATGTAGACTACTGTTATTCTATCTTTGTATCATCTATCCAACTGTATGTGAGTGTTTTTTTGTTTTCTTATTTTAAGCTATGTTATATTGCTTTGTCAACTCTGCACTTTGTTTGTCACTTGATCTTTTCTCAATGGGAGAATATGATGCCTACTTTAGTAACTTATTTCGTTTATGCATGGGAGTCGAAAAGTAAATTCAGACACAATTGTGGAAATTGATGGCCAATACTGCAGTAACACATGTTTCGCATTTTGACCCAATCCGACCGGCGGCCCGTTGGAAAATTAGATGAAACTTTTTGAGAGGTTTGTTTATGGAACGGAGGGACGGGCCTATCTAGGGTTGGTATATAGTGAGTTACCCTATCTAGGGTTTGTATCTTATTATTTATCATCGTTGTATTCCTCTGGAACTCGTTTTTGAGATCATAGTGAAAACGGCAGTCGCTCCTTGGACGTAGCCCAATTTGGGTGAACCAAGTAAATCTTGTGTTCTTATTTTTCGTTTTCGTGTTGTTTTCTTATAGCATCGATCCTAACAACTGGTATCAAAGCTATATTCGTGAAGAATTCTGGGAAGAATCGATGGCGGGAGGAGAAGACGACAGAACGACAAAGAAAGGAGCGTCGACATCATCTGCGATAGAGTTTGCATCTCCAAACGCAATCGAAAAGTTTGATGAGTCAGATTTTGCGTACTGGAGAATGCAGATTGAAGATTATCTCTATGGGAGAAATTTACAGCAAACTTTAATGGATTCAAAGAAGCTAGATGGGATGTCCGAGGCAGATTGGAAACTCCTGAATCGACAGGTTCTAGGGGTTGTTCGATTAACCCTAGCCAAGTCAGTTGCACACAATGTTATGAAAGAAAATACAGTTGGTTTTCTGATGGCGGCCTTGACGAGTATGTATGAAAAGCCGTCGGCGAACAACAAGGTGCATCTGATGAAGAAGTTGTTCAGATTGTACATGGAAGAGATCGCTTCAGTTACAAAGCACTTGAATGAGTTCAGTGAAATCGTGAATGCTCTATCATCTGTCGAGATAGAATTTGACAATGAAATTCGTGCCCTAATCCGTTTGGCTTCTATACCCAACAGTTGGGAAGTTGTGAGAACTGCCGTAAGTAATTCTGCCGGCAAAGAGAAACTAAAATATAATGACATACGCAATCTGATTCTGGATGAAGAAGTTCGAAGGAAGGATTCTGGTGAGTATTCGAATAATGATGCTGCCTATAATGTCGAGTCAAGAGGCAGACCATCTCAGAAATATCAGTACAGGGGAAGATCTAAATCAAGAAGAGGGAGAAGCAGGGGCCAATCTAAAGGTCCACGGGGTCCGGATGGATGCTGGAACTGCGTTCAGATGGGCCACATACAGAAGTGGTGCAAAGAATCTAAGAAGAACGTGAATGAAAGTGCGAATGTTGTTACAGAAACCGTGCAAGATGCCTTACTGCTTTCTGTTGAGAGTCCCATGGACTCTTGGGTTCTCGACTCAGGAGCCTCTTGGCATACCACTTCAAGCCGAGAATTCTTTGTTAACTATACTGCAGGTAACTACGGGACTGTCTATTTAGCTGATAATAGACCACTTCAGATAGTAGCATTGGAGAGATCAAGCTTATGCAGGAAAATGGATCAGTCTGGAGAATCAACGAGGTTAGACATGTTCCACAGTTAAAGAGGAATCTGATTTCTATTGGGCAGCTTGATGAAGAAGGACATGGTGTTTATTTTGGTAGTGGTAGATGGAAGATGACTAAGGGAGTTATGTTAGTGTCTCGTGGTTACAAGATGGGTACTCTTTACATGTATTCAAGTCCGAGAGACTTGCTTGTTGGCATGGCAGCAGTAGATACAGTTGCAGTTGCTGAATCTAGTGATACTCTATGGCACCAAAGGCTTGGGCATATGAGTGAGAAGGGCATGAAGATACTTCAGTCAAATGGGAAACTACCAGAATTGAAGACCATTGATATTGGTATGTGTGAGAGTTGCATTCTGGGGAAGCAGAAGAAAGTCAGCTTCGTCAAATGCGGTAGAGCTTCAAAACCAGAAAAGTTAGAATTTGTGCATACTGATTTGTGGGGACCATCTCCAGTTCCATCACTTGGTGGCTCATTATACTACATCACATTTATTGATGACTCGACCAGAAAGGTATGGATTTATTTTCTGAAAAATAAAAGCGATGTATTTGATATATTTAAGAAGTGGACGGCTTTGGTAGAAAATGAGACAGGTTTGAAACTGAAGTGCCTAAGATCAGATAATGGAGGTGAGTATATTGATTGTGGGTTCAGAGAGTATTGTGCTACAAATGGAATCAGAATAGAGAAGACTATCTTGAAGACACCACAACAGAATAGCGTAGCTGAGCGCATGAACCGGACCCTAAATGAACGTGCTAGAAGCATGAGGTTGCATGCTGGGTTGCCATAAGTTTTTTGGGAAGATGCAACCAACACTGCAGCTTATCTGATCAATAGAGGACCATCAGTTCCGTTGAATTTCAAAGTGCCAGAGGAGGTATGGAGTGGTAAAGAGGTAAATCTTTCTTTTTTGAAAGTATTTGGATGTTTGTCGTACATGTTGATGCCAATGCTAGAAACAAACTTGATCCCAAGTCCAAGAAATGTTTCTTTATTGGCTATGGAGATGATGCTTTTGGTTATAGATTTTGGGATGCAGAAAATCGAAAAATTATCAGAAGCAGGAATGCCATCTTTAATTAGAAGGTTATGTACAAGGACAAATCAAATGCAGTTGAAGAACCAGAGACACCAGAGGTAAAAGATTCTACTTATGTTGATTTGGGTGAGATTTCTAAAATCAATCTATAGCAGAAGGTTGTCCAGAACCAGGAAAACGAAGTGCCTGAGATAGAGAAGGGTAGTCCAGCTTCTCCAAACCTCATTACTCCGGTTCCCACTCTTAGGAGAAGCAGTAGGGTACCCAAGGCAGTGGATCATTATTCACCCTCTCTTCAGCATATCTTGTTATCAGATGGAGGTGAGCCTGAAAATTATGCTGAAGCTTTACAAGTTGAGAATTCGATCAAGTGGGAGTTATCTATGGAAGATGAGATGGATTCTTTGCTCGAGAATAGGACTTGGCAGCTAACCGAGCTACCAGAAGGGAAGAAGGCTTTGCATAACAAATGGGTGTACAAATTAAAAGAAAAGCATGATGGTAGTACACGTTACAAGGCCAGGCTTGTTGTGAAGGGTTTTCAGCAAAAGGAAGGTATAGATTACACTGGTATTTTCTCTCCAGTTATGAAGCTAAATACAATCAGATTGGTTTGGGAATTGTGGCTGCACAAAACTTATATCTTGAGCAGTTAGATGTGAAGACTGCATTCCTTCACGGTGATCTGAAGGAAGACATTTATATGGTGCAACCACAAGGCTTCGCAACACAGGGAAAGGAAAATCTGGTTTACAGATTGAATAAAAGCTTGTATGGTTTGAAACTGATAGACACCTTTTAGTGTCTAAATTGCACCTTAATTTCTAGTGAGTTAGTATTCGATTTTGTGCCTATTAAGTGTTTTTATGCTTTTGTAGGTACATTAGAAGAATAAAGATTTGTGGAAAAATTAGCTCAAAAAGTGTTCAAAGCACCCGGAAAAATGGATCAAGGCACCCACACTTTGGATTGGGGCACCCTTGGATCGGGCTGAGCTGGATCGGGTCAACCCAGCGGGTCAACCAGGCGAGTCAACCCAGCGAGCTGGATCGGGCCGAGTCACCGAGTTGACTCATCGGGAATCAACTGTCCAGATTGGCAACTCAAATTCACGTGAGAAAACAAGGTTCTGTTGCTTCCAGATTGTTCCAAACACTAATAGTTATCTCACGCAAGTTATAAACAGCAAAATATCCCGTGAAATCAGCTTGAAAATCATGTATTTGGCCGGAATCATGATTCGATTAAGATTGGGATTTGTGGGCAGTTCTAGAGAGTTCTACTAGGTTTAGAACTCTCTCTAGGGTTTCTACTACCTGTATAAACCAAGAGAAGCCAAGAAAATCAAAGACGAAATCCTAGAGAAGAATTTAGAAATTTCCGGTGAAGCTCCGTCGACGTCCGGTCAACTGCTACTGCACCGGCCGGCTGTTCTTCATCCATCACTGCCGGAGAAGAAGACTCAGTAACATTTATAACTGTTGCTGATTTGAATTTTCTTGTTGTCTATTGCTTCAAACCCTTTGTTGCTTAAAACTCTTCTGTAACAGCTGAACCCTCTCCTGTAACGCATATAAGCGTATCAAATCAGCTGTTACAGCGTTATTCACCTTTGTAATTGATATTTTGAGCAATGAAATCAACTTTTGAGCAAGTTTTCTTCACCATGGGCTAAGTCTAATTACTGGGATGATGGATAAGGTAATTTTCTCAATTTTATGTGATTTAATTATTTTCTAATAATTATTTATAATTCTTTTATTATTAGAATTGCATAGTTTTGAATAGTAAAAACGGTTTTCTTTCAACAGTTGTGCTTTTGCTTGATGGATTATGCTTAGTTAATTAATTTTGATAGTCCATGCTTGTGATTTACCTCTGTTTGTTAGCATAACAAAACCAATTTTGGCAATTATTTGTGCTTCAATTAATTTAAAAAGAATTATCTGATTAATCACATAGGTTGTTAGATTTACCTGATTCCTGATTCCTGGTCCTTTTAAAATTATTTAAAAATCATCCTTAGGTTATTTAGTCTTTTTCTTACTCCTGGAATTTTCTAGAATTAATTTAAATCATTATTTTCTAAAATCATTACCTTTACAAGTTCGAGTAACGAACTCTTTATTTACCACTTCTAAAATTACATCAGAAACAAGCTCCAAGACAGTGTTATATGAAGTTTGACAGTTTTATGGGTACCATCGACTTCACTAAATGCGAATCAGATCATTGTTTCTACATAAAGAGGTCTGAAAACACGTTTATGATTTTGTTGCTATATGTGGATGATATGCTTATTGCAGGGCCTGGCATTGAGGAGATAAATGATCTAAAGAAGAAACTGTCAAAGCAGTTTGCAATGAAAGATTTGGGAGATGCAAAGCAAATTCTTGGTATGAGGATCACGAGAGATAGCAATCATGGTACCTTGAAGTTGTCGCAGTCAGAATATGTGAACAAGATTCTGAAGAGGTTTAACATGGAGAGTGCCAAACCAGTGAGCACGCCTTTGGGTAGCCATTTTAAGCTAACCAAAGATCACTCACCTAAGACAGAAGAAGATGAGATTTATATGAAGAAGATTATTTATGCATCGGCGATTGGGAGTCTTATGTATGCCATGGTTTGCACCAGACCAGATATTGCACATGCAGTGGGAGCTGTGAGCAGGTACATGAGTAATCCAGGAAAACAACATTGGGAGGCATTCAAGTGGCTACTTCGGTATTTAAAAGGTACTGTAGATACATCACTCTGCTTCACAGGTTCTAGTATGAAGTTGCAGGGTTATGTTGATGCTGACTTGGTTGGAGATATTGATAGTAGAAAGAGTACTACTGGGTATGTGTATACTTTGGGTGGTACTGTTGTGAGCTGGGGTTCTAATATACAGAAGATAGTAGTCTTGTCTACTACAGAGTCAGAATATGTTGCTGCTACTGAGGCGAGCAAGGAGATGATACGGTTACCGCGAGTCTTGGGTGAATTGGGTATGAAGAAAGGAAATGGAGTTTTGCACAATGATAGTCAGATTGTTGTTTTCTTAGCGAAGAATCCAGCATACCATTCCAGAACCAAGCACGTAAATATTAAATATCATTTCATTCGATCTTTGATAGAAGATGGTCAGTTGACACTTGAGAAGATTGACGGAGAAAAGAATCCAGCAGACATGTTGACAAAACCAGTGACCCTGGAGAAACTGAAATTGTGTGCAGCTTCAGTGGGTCTTCGAGCTTAATGATTGGTTAAGAGAGTTGATGCGGTGATCGATGTGTTTTGAAGTTTGTCCAGAATGGAGTTAGGGCGCGTTGTGATGTGACCAGTCTCCAAGTGGGAGATTGTTATGTTTGCATGGAGCCTGGTAGTGCACGACCCGGTTTCGCATTTTGACCCGATCCAACTGGCGACCCGTTGGGAAATTTGATGAAACTTTTTGAGAGGTTTGTTTATGGAAAGGAGGGACGGACCCAAATTTTCAGTAGTCTCTATATATAGAGAGTTACCCTATCCAGGGTTTGTATCTTATTATTTATCATCGTTGTATTCCTCTGGAACTCGTTTTTTGAGATCATAGTGAAAACCGCAGCCGCTCCTTGGACGTAGTTCAATTTGGGTGAACCAAGTAAATCTTGTGTTTTTGTTTTTCGTTTTCCTGTTGTTTTCTTATAGCATCGATCCTAACATAAGGAAGAACCAGTAAACTCTGGAATTAGATTTTTGTAATTTTTTACTTTGAAGGAGTGCTATTTTCACTTTGTTGCTATTAAGATTCACAGTTACAATGGAGTACACAACTTTTCACCCACAGAAACTCTTAGAGTTGATTCCTTTGTTCTTAAATGCTATTGAAATTGTTTTAGTGAGTGATATAGGAAGACTATTGTCATCCTGTCTTTGTCTATCCAACTTTATGGGGGTGTTAGGATAACAAAGGATTTCTTTTACATTTTTAAGCTGTGATAAATGAATCACTGTATCTTGTTAGATAGTTTGTCAGTCACGTCTGTTATTTTCTGTTTCGTGTAAGCTCTATCCAGATGTCTTCTCTCTGGCTTCTATATAAGCTGTAATAGCAGGGGATAGACCTTTACCCCAAATGCTGCTTATCTTATAGTAATATTAACAAAAGCAATAGAATCCACTAGGCAGATTTCTTTGTGATGTTTTAATCAGCAGTCAGCTCTCATGTGAAAAAGGTTTTGAAGCTAAATAGTAGGCTAGTAGCTAGTTCTGAATTATTGCATAATTTTGGACGAATTGAATTATGCGGTCAAAAACTCCATACTGCCGGCAACTCCCGCCAATTATCATCGTGATTTACATGAAAACTCAGCAAGGGAGTGGCGATGCCATACGCAAAAAGGAAGAGACTCATAGAATGGCAGAGGCAAATAGAGCTTTTGCACATTTTCATTAATCCCTGACCAGGCCAAAAGGCGCTAATTTCACCCCCTACCTTCTGGCTCTCTTCAGTTCGTTGAAACAATGAATTCGGATTAACTGATCTTTCCATTTCTTGAAGAGGAAGGCGAGTCAATCTCTAATACAAGTGTGTTGAAAATCTGGGGAAAGATCAGTCATATTGTTGCATCTTTCAATTTCAGACAACAAGAAATATTTACATATTCAAGGTTGCCAAAGCAGAATGATTGTTGAGGCATATCCCACAAAATTTATTGTTGAGGCACATCCCACAAAATTTGCAATTACATTAATTGTTATGTTGATTGGCTCAACAGAAGGTATAGACCTTGGAATTACATTAATCAGTATATCTTGTCAGCCGATAGTGACAAATCTATGTACATTGGGTCGTCTTCGCGTCGTATATATAAATAGGCTTGTGCCAATCTCTGCTAGCTGCAAGTGTACACAGCATAAATGTTGGGACAAAACTCGAACAAACTTTAAAGAACCTCGAAATTTTGAGGCCTTGTATGTTTGATTTACACCGAACAATTTTCAGGGATCAACTGCAAATGGCTTCAACTGAGAGCTTTTTCAAAGTGTTTGGACATGGGTCACCTCCAAAGACCTCAGGGGCTACAGATACTGAGCATAATTGCTGACCAATGCACCTCTGATACAAAATCACAAGTGTTAGAAAGAAAAGTATGTTTTCATACCTAATGAATCCTAGTTTGGATCTCTGTAGGCCTTAAAGACGACTAAATTGGCTTGGATTCTGAATGAGTTTCATGTCTTTTATGGTAACGATATAAATGTCAAATGCAAGAACTGTTTTATCCAGAGTATAAATATGTACCGTTTCAAAAGCATTGTACGACTTATGAGCATGACAACTCCCTTCTCTAAAGCTTCCACAGGATCCTTCTGGAGTTCCAAAACTAGCAAACTTTATTGATGAAATTTTCTGCCCAGGGGCACACCTTAAATGAGCTTTGGGTCTAATTGGAGTAACATCTTTGCCTGAAACTTGCCTCCAATAGTTCAGAATCGTTGGTTGCCATTCAAAAATATCCGCACAAACGCTTTCAATAGTTCTCCCAACAAAAGAAATTCCATTAGGATCACCACCCCATTCTTCAAAAACTACCAATAAGTTTCCAGTTGGTTTCAGCCATGACCGAGGAACATGATACCTGTGAAATTAGTAAAATTACATCATCAATACACTTTTTGTTGGACAATCAATGCTATCGGAGAATTTAAGCGTGTTTTTACCATCTCTGTGAGGCCTCTCCACAGTTACTTTGGCATTTCTTCTCGTCATATTGACCAGCATAATAGCAGTTACCACAAGTACCACCAGATGCTTTATAAGCAGGCCAATAACGACCAATGCTCTTCCCATTTATCCACACCTGACCTTTTCCCATTGTACCCATATCTAAGGCCAATGGATCATCTCCAGCAGGTGCTTTGAATAGAGTCTGCAAACGATAACAAAATGAAGCAATATGCTGACACACAACTTCACATTCGTACCATTGTTTAAGATTTCAAGAAAATGAAACAGATTCCAATGATCTTTGTAGATTTTCTAACCTTGTACCATGTTAAATGTTGTTTCTGAGCCGCTAGAGATGCTTCTACCCATTCAACAGTGGAACTCCCACTCAGGGAATGAAGACCCAAAGCTTCGCCTTCTAACCCAATCTAGAAACACATACAATAACTAATTCTGTCTCATGGTTGATGTTAATGGGACTTTGAAAAAGAGATGATCGGAAGACAAACCTTGTAAGACCATTTTTGCCACGACAAATCTCTTCTTCCCTGATTGAGACCACTCAACATGACTGGACCTAGAACCCCCGCATTCCATGTCTCAAAATGTGGCCCGATATTCTAAAGCACAATCGCAAACAGTGAAAAGCTTAGTGCAAATAGAGTTACCAAGAAACTATGCTTCCCAGAATATGAAAGACATTCGACAACAGAGAATGAAGGGGGGGAACTAACCGGAAGCCCAACAGCGATGCTTAAGATGGAAATCTTGTTAAGTCCGGATCTTAGCTTCATAGTTTCTCTAAATGTTAGCCTTGGGTCCTCTAAACTCCCATATGCAGTTCCTACCATTTTGAATAAAACAAGTACGATTATAGAAAAGAAATATAAATGAATAAATCAAGTGTTAAAGCTTTCATTGTTTATCTCCTCAAAAAGCTTCAAAAGCTTGTTTACCTGAGAGCTGACCGTTGATGAAAACATGAAAAGCATGGCCAGCTGATAATATAGTCAGCTCAGGATACTTCCCATTCTTCAAGAATTCTTCATTTGGGTCTATCTCGACGCTGAAGATAGAGAAGATAAAAGTGGTATTGAAGGATAAGGAATGAGAAACATCAAAATTGGTTTTGGCAGTAGTGAATGCTTACGGAGCTATTCTGTTATGAATGTCTCATGAAAAGGAACATTGATTGTTATTACTCACTCTGTCGAGTACCACAGATAATCTGTGACATCTCTTGTGGTATTTATTTGCTCCAAGAGACCCGATACTGTAATTGTACTGCCATCATAGGAAGCAGGCTCCTCGTTGAATGACTGCCAAGCGAACCCATCACCCACTGGGGTCATCTTCATGTGAGCGCTTTGAGAGCCAACCTGTTCAAGATATTTTGTGAAGTTAACTTTAAAATGTCAGTATTAATGCAATAGTTCAAAATAACTGCAAAATTCTGAAAAACATTTTGAAACTTGTATGGAGCACCCACTTTCTTTTCAACATGAAGCTAAAAGTATGTTCTCACCCTTGCAGTGTTGAAGACAGTGGTTTTGCAATCAGGAAGGATGCTGATAGACCAAGGGGGGAGATGGTAATGCATATCCCCAAAGGCCACATTTGCAAAATATTTTGTATTATAGTTAGCGAGGAATGCAGCACAGCCTCCGGATTTGTAGTTGAAGACATGAGCCTGAAACGAAGAATGTTGAAATGTTAGTTTCATTAAATCGCAGTATGATGTTAAGAGTATTTCTCTAAGAAATCAAATAGACCTCTTGCTTGTCTCCTAGTATCTTGACGGTGGGTTCTGAATAAACTAATGCGGGTTCGCAAAGCTTGATGGCTCTGTGGAGATCCCTCAAATGGCCCCATTTCGGTTCTCTTAGTAGACCTACAGATTTGAAGTGAACAATCACCATACTGAACATGTTGTAGTATAGCTTAGTTCTCTGACTGATAAATTTTCAATCTAGATTATACCAAATTCATCAATAGGAGCATCATAATCATAGCTAGTGCCTATAAAAGGACCACCAGCCGTCCGGCCAAAATTTGTCCCTCCATGGTACTGAAAGCAGCAAAAGATAAATTTATTAACTCTTCCGTAGCCTTAGGGAAAACTATAAAGCAGCTGGAGTGGATACACTTAACAAATACTAAAAGCTTATACACTAGCTTACCATGTAGTAGTTAATGAAGGATCCACCTTTCTGAATAAACTTGGCTACTGAAAACGCCAAGTCTTCAGCTGGTCGATGAGGAACAGGACCACCAAACTCTGTAAACCTGCCAGTCAACAACCAACAAGATTACTAAACCAGGGTTCTTTCTCATAGTAATACCAATAACCACGAGTAGTCAATAAACAAAGTTGCGCACAATTGGAATTTTTGAAGACCAACAAGACATGTAAGTATACCAGCCAGTCCAGTTTTCTGTCCACATTTTCGGTTTATAACGCCTGTTGGGAGAAAACCAATCGCAGTAGAAACCGTTACAAGTGTTTATCTGTTGCAAAATCCATGAAGTTAGAATGAAAGAACAGGACATTATTACTGACATTGGCAGATTCTAGTTAGACCTTAGACCTAATTATACTTAAATGTCATTTTTCTATTGAAAAGTTTGAGTTCTAGTGCAAGTTTTTGTTAACAACTAAGAAATTGATAGAGCATAGACTAGGCCTGAAGGCATTATTAGATGTGGAACTGATCCTTGTCTACATGATACATGAACTTCTCTAGTTTTGTATTGACAAAACAATCGCTATTGACGAGAAATAAGAATTGTTGACAAGTATGTTCAATTGGAACTTACTATTGGATCCGGGGCATCATCTTGCTTACACATGACCCACGGTACACCAATGCCGAGACCTACTGCCATTTTAGCAACATAGTCTGTATAAGCCCTCGCAGGATCCCCTAATTCATACTCCATAGGTCCATACTCATTCTCTATCTGTGATACACATCGAACATAACTCTTCAAATTCGCAATAGGTTACTAGATAATCACCTACCAACTACAGAAGTAATTCAAAAATAAACTCATGCATTAGCTCTATATTCACCTGTGCAAGAATTATTGGACCTCCCTGAGATTCAAAAAGCTTTTCTTCCTTCATCATGTCCACTATCTTCACAGTGAATCCTTTCATGGCAATCTACAAATACAATCTCCATTAAATACAAGAAAAAATGGTGAATTTATGCAAAGGAAAGAAGCAATAGCTGAAGTAACTCAAACCTTGAATGGCTCATTGTCTGTTCTAAAACTTATACCAGGTATATACTTTAGCCAAACAGGAAATCCCCTGAATCCAAAGACAACACAAAAAATCAGCATAACAAATGAGCAATCGAGTTGTTGGCTATTGATACCAATCAACCCGAGTTCAAAAGAATAGAAACTCGTGAGCATCACAATTCCTACTAACCAATAAAATCAAAAGAAAAAAGAAAAATTGATTACCCAAAATTCCATTCAGCACAAACATAAGGTCCAATCCTGAGATGAACATACAGACCAGCTTCTTGTACCAACTTGATAAACTTAACAAGATCATATCTATCCTCAAAGTAATACTACAAATTTCACACACACACACACACACAAGATATAAAAAAAAATATAGAAAAATGCAACCAAAAATTCCACAAAAATGAAAAATTTTAGGAATGAATCAAATGAATGAATGAAGTATGAGGATGATACTTGTCCAGGAGAAGGTTCATGACCATTCCAAAAAACATAAGTTTGAATCACATCTAGTCCTCCTTCTTTCGCTTTCTCAATAAGATCTGGCCACATCTATACTCAACCAAAAATAAGAAAAACATTATTAAAATCAACTAATTAACAACCCCCATTTGCTGGGAACCCAAGAAAAAACCCATTTCAACAAAACATCAAAACAACAACTTAGATAGTGTGCAATAGAAAACATACCTCAGGGGTACTTCTTGGGTAATGAATGGATCCAGATATAAGAATTTTTCTTTCTCCATTAACAACAATAGCTTTCTCATCATAAGTTACTGAACCTATTACTCCACTAAAACAATAATTACATAATAATAACAACAACAATGATAGTTGGAGTAACATTCTGTTCTTCCTCCACATTGCAACTAATGATGATGATGATGATGATTCCTCTGTTTCCAGAGAGAGAGAGAGGGGAAATGGGGCTTCAAACGAGAGAAAGAAAGAATGTTTCTCAGTCAGTCATGGGCATTGGAGCTGATAAAGTGAGAGTTAAGTGAGTTACTGTTGGCTGTTCTTTGTTGGTAAGTGAACCTTTGGAAAAAAATGAGACTGTTTTACTACACCCATCTGATACAGAGATTTCGATGTCTTTCCTATAACAAGTAACCACGTTATATGAATGCGGAGTCTACAGAATCTAGCATGGTTTTGTTGATGCGATGTCCTGTTTGATGTGTGAGTAAAGCTGACAGCTTTTTCTTTAAGACTTTTTTGGGACCAATTTTCTCTTTTTCTTTAGACCTAAAATTCTTTTCCTTTTCTTTTCTCTTCTCTTCTCTTCTCTTCTCTTCAAGGTGTGAATCTGAATGAAGATGATTAGTTCCAAAGCTTACAGTTTTCAGACTTTGTTAATGATAAATCTGATTTTCTTTTCGGTGATTTCTTTATGTATTTTATTTTGTTTATTTATTTTTGCTAAACAATCCAATTCTCATTCATTTATAAAAATTTGGTTGTTGATTACAAGTGGGACAATAATAATTCTTTAGGAACAAAATATAATAATAGATATCAACCAATAATCTGATAAGAAAAAGAACGAAGAGTCCATTCTTATTACAAATAATAATAGTATGATGTAAAAACAATCCATTTATGTATTTTAAGTTAGGAGGAACCTATGGTTTTGTAAAATAATTTTCATTTTGATAATGAAACAAGTTTGGAACTCGAGTGTATGTGGGACTATTATCTTTAACATATTCCCTTCACGTGTAGGATTATTTTTGAATCCTCTACATCGTGGACCGTTGTATGGTTTTTCTATCTTTTTAAATTTTATTAGATCTTATTTTTCATACAAAGCCTAACTCTGATATCATCTTAGCATTTAGATATCTAACTTAAAACCAATTGATAATGAATGAAGTGATCCTCATACTTATATAAAATAGTCATACTTAGAAAATAATCAATATGAGACTATTATCTCCAACATTAACATCAAAACTGAGGTTACAATTTCAGTTAAACAACCGATCTTGTTGATTAAGTGAGATTTTCATGGACCTTAAATTAAACAACAACCTTAAAAAAGAAGGTAAAAACATAGACTAATTGATATTGATAGGATTAGAGACAAGTAGTAGATTAAATATAGGTCAAAGTTGGGAAAGTGTGTCAATCATTTATTCAGTTTGTAGGTCCAAGAGAAGAACAGCATTTTCTGAGCATGGTGGGTAACACTCTGTATCTTGATTTCAGTTATCTTCAAAAGAAAAAGAAGAAATGCATTATCTTCTTGTTTTATTTCTCAACCCCCAGAACGAATGTCTTGTTTTTCTCAACTTTGTTGTACGATTGACTCCATCCATTACAATGAGTGTGTGTGCTGCTTAACTTGCTAGAATCCATTTGGATATTAAAAATAGAAGTTAACAAAAATTTTGGTTTTATAAAAAATTAATTTTTTTATTTTTTAAAAATTATTTTTAAAATTAGGTGTCCAAATTAATTTCTAATTTTTTTATTTCTAAAAATATAACTTTTTAAATAGTATCCGTACAACGTATAAAAGAAATAAAGCACATTTTATTGTTTTAAACTTTAAATTTCACTTATTTATCGCTCACACTTTTCTTATTTACCACCCCCTCAAAATATTAAAAGTCATTCTATTATCAATCTAGTTTTTCCTATTTACCACATAGGAAAGTCAAATCAAATTTGACCATAATTATTATCACTCTAAACCATTTTTCTTCTTCTTCATTAATCACCATTTTCATCAAAAAAAAAATCTCTTCTTCTTCATAATAATAATCCTCTTTTCATGTAAAAAACCATTAAATTACTATTAACCCTAAATTAGAAAAATGAATAAGAGTAACGAAAATAAAGAGAAAATTTTCTACTTTTGAAATGTGAGTTCTAAATCTAATCTAATGAGTTCTAAATCTAATCTCTGTAAACGTGATTAATTAACGAAATCAGGACACCATCTGTATTAGATTTTTTTTACCAAGTCTCATATTAAATTCAGTATCTGTATTGAAATTTTTTAATCTCTCTCCATTTATCGCCAAATAACTTGTTCTACGGTTCTACGAACATATATTATACATGGGTAATTATCGGATTGAATAGATAAAGATCTTAAACATCTTTTTTTGAAACTAAAGATTAGGATCATCAATTTTAACTATCCTAATCAGCACTGCCAAAAATCATAACTAATAAACTCCTGAATTAAAGACCGACGGTAGCTGTCTTAGAAATGTTGTGTTCAGTTAAATAGACAATAGCAAACATCAATGAATGATCAGCATTCATAATATGGTATCAACATTGGAGGACCATGATAATTTAGAAAGCCGGTAATGGTGCTTAGAGTTTATATCACAAAAAAAAATATTAGAAAGAATTAATGGAGTACTAAAAAATTTATAATTTTTAATTTAGGGATTTTTGTTTTGTTTTTTAAGTTAGTAGGGTGGTTATATTGTTGGGTGTAAATAAAATTCAAAAGGTAATATTTTGGATATTTTAAAATTTATATAGGTGGTAAATAGGATAAACGGGGATGATAATTTATATGAATGATAAATAAAAAAAGTGCGGGTGATGAATAGGAAAAACAAAACTTTAAAGCAATAGTTAGCTCACATGATCGGATATCTTATACGCCTGTAGCGTACCTCGGATGTAATAGCCGTTTCTTAGCTCACTAGCTAGAAGCAGCTGTGTCGATGTTGTTAAAATAACATCATTATAAATGCTTTGTTACTGAAAATGATAAAGCCATTGGATGTAATTGTAAATGACCTCAATTCAAAACTCCATTGAGAGTATTTCTTCACTATAGTAGTCGCTCTTAGTTATATTGTGCCAAAGGCAAGAAAAATCATGCACCATAAGAATTGATTTTACAGCAAACATGAGACCAAATTCTCTATCCGAAGTATTACTTGTCTCGAGTAAGTGATTTCATGAACCTTAAGTCAGGGTGTCAGTACCTTGGAAGGTAATAAAAAAACGTAAAGAACTTTATTTATAAGATTAAATTCATGATCTACAATGGAATACTAAAATTTTTGGGATATCAATTCATCTAAAATAAAATAATTTTGATCATTGGATTTCGGAACTAATATCCTTATAGATAAATAAACTATGGATATGGCATATAGGAAATGTGAGCCACTCGTCTGGGTGTTTGTAGGTCCACGAGAACAACATATTTTTCATGGATGTTAATAGGAATTATTATTTTATTTGGGGTATATTAAAATTTATATAAAATAAAATATATCTTATCTATGAATTAGAGTAACTGCAGCGGACGATTATATGAAAGAGTAAAGACTAAATTTATTCTTTGGTCGCCCAAAACCAAGGGTAACAGACGAGTAAATATAGGAATGAGGTGAGTATATCCACTGTTTCAGAGAAAATTTTCTCCAAATCTTATATATACTCGCACACTCTTGTACGTGGGCGTTAACAAAAGACGCTTCCTTATGAAAGCGTTTAGAAACACGGACGCACCCGATCCGCCGTAAGGCAGGTTAAAAAAATTTCACCCGCACCCGACCCGCCTGGTCCTCGGGTCGGGTCTGACCCGCCCAGATGGCGGGTCAAGTCGGGCGGGTGCGGGTCACCCGCCCAGAAAATGATGCAAATTTTTTTCATGAACTTGGTTGTTTTTTTGATCCTCACGCGCGCCACCTGATAAACCATTTTAACCAACAATCGATAATCTTAAAATCTAAGTCCCAACATTCAAAATTATACAATAAAATTAAAGTTTTAATATGCAATTCTACGACATTTCCCAACTAGCAACAAAAACAAGTTCATCTTAGTAGCAGCACCATCCAGGTCACCGAATAGGAATCAATCGTCATCTATGATGATGGAAGAAGCAGCAAGGTTACCAAATAGCTCTGAAACAAAAGAAGTGAACAATTAGAATGAAAAAGATTAAAAATACCAAGAGTAATAATAGTATATGAAGTTAAGAACCATGATCCATGAGAGACATGACTTTACAAAAGAAACAACAAAAAAGAAAACTCATGGCCAAATAAAATCTCAAATAATTAGAAGGCAGGAATAATAAGAAGATGAGACAAAACATGACAAGTAGCAAATCCCATTCTGTTCATTGTGTTTCTCAACCATTCCAAAAATGGCCAACTCAAGCACACTGTAACCCAAATAAATTAGAGCAAATTCAACAGAAGACAACTCAAATTACTCCAATGTAGATGTAGTTCCTTCCTTTCCTAAATGCACTGCAGTTGCATCAAGGAAAGGAGAGAACTGTGAAACAACAGACTAATTAAACAATGAGATTTGACAACCTAACAGAAAGTTTATATAAGAAGGAAATTAGAAGGTTTATAAAACAACTCTTTCCATTTCATAATAACATCTCCGACAGCTACACCAGACATGTAGGGAGAGTAACTCCCATTGAAAAGCCATAAGTTTTTATGCTGATGATGAGTTCTTCGATATTTCTTTCTTTGTCCTCAAATGTTTGATTATTCCTTTCAAGCCATTGAAAATTCCAGAAACAAAACTAACACTATAAGACCTGTTAGTTGCTCATTAGTAATAGGCACACAGGTACTCCATCTTATTCTTCTCAATGAAGTTATGTTTTCTGCTATCCAAGTAGGCATCACAGCACCACACATAATCAACAAAAATTTGGAAAATAAAAGAAGGGTTTGATAAGCTACCTAGGCTGGTTGATAACAACCATTCACTGGTCCAATGGGCAGTTTCTACTTTTGACATTCTAATAAACCATAAACCTCAATTATAATCATATATGTGTAACAATAGTAACATCTTTATATTCAGTTGGGCAATTTGACAAACATCAGCTGGGTAATTTCACAAAGAAATAACTGAACAGAGAAAAATGGTTCACATCTTCACAGATCACAACTTATGGTGGATACTAAAACTTTCGTGAAGAGGAAAACGATCAAACAAACCTAATTGAAATTACCTAAAACTTACTTAAAAATCCTAATTAAGAAAACAACAGCTGGGTATGAGCATCACAGATTCACAATCACTCAAACTAATGAAACCCATAATCAATTGTTACTCAATCATGTAATGATACAAATATTAATTTTAATTAGGGAATTTTTTTTTAAAAAAGACAGTACCTGTAACTGATAAAGATTCAACAGAAGAAACAAGGTGGTGGTGATGATTCTTGGGTTCACGGTGGTGGTGGTGGTGTGCTCTGTAACTTCTGAAACAAATGAACTGAAAGAGAAGTAAGAATCGTTGAAGAAGAATAGAGAACAGAGAAGATAATAGAGACAGAGTCGATGAATGAAGAATGAAGATATGAGTCTTATGACTCTATGAGTTATGAATAGAGATGGCAGGTGGGCGGGTCGGGTCGGGTGAGAGGAGTTATCACCCACACCCGACCCGTTCATTAACGGGCAGGGTGCGGGTCGGGTTGGAGGGTTGTGTCGGGTTTGTGTAGCCCTAGAAATAATGCTTCACTAGGTGAACGCTGGTAGAAGAAACGCAGGCTAGAAGAGCATCTGGTTGAGACGTGCATTTAAGAAGACGCCCATTTTCCAAACGTCCGTTTAAGAAGATGCGGATACCAGGCGCTCTCTTAGTAAGGCGTCGATTGAACAGACGCTCTTTTATGAATGATCCTGAAAACAAAACGCCTTCATAAGAGGACGTCCCAAGTAAACGCTCCTCCACACGGGCGCCGCAAACAAACGTCCACCTTAAAAAAGAGAAGAAGAAAGGAAGAGCGTTTTATAGCCGAACCAAACCCTAACCCTAACACGGACGCTCACCTAAAATCTTCTTAACGCTCACCACCCTAACACGGACGCTCATCTACAAGGACGTCAACATCCTAGACGCTCATCTACAAGGACGTTTTGTGTGGACGCTTTTCTATGTGGACGTCTTATTGACGCTCTTATACGTGGGCGCTCAGCTAACGCTTCTGTGGATGGACGTTTCAATAGTAAGCGTTATTCTAGAAGGGCTTCTAGCATTCAGGTGTCTATTAGGAAGAGCGTTTACCACTAAACGTCCACGCAATACAACGCACAATTTCTAGACGTTCCTACACTAAGACGATGGTACAATAAACGCTCATTAGTGTGTACGTTAAACATACGTTTGATTAAGGAAGCGTACGAGAATGCAAACGCTCATTTATAAGTGCGTCTGGTTCTAGAATATGAAACGCTCACCCAAATGTGCGTCCAACAACATACGTCCCACTAGAGAAACGTCCATGTCACCAAACGTTCTTCTACAATAGCGTTTTATAACAGACGTCTAATTAAAACGACGTGTGATCATATTTACTCACAAAACCGTTGTATAAAAAATGAAAAACGAGCAAATTTTTTTACTCTTTGGTATTTGGTATACTCGTACCGTTGCAGTTTCCCTTAGACACCCTCTAGTAAGTTGGTACCCCCTATTATGTCACATCTTTTTAGCGTGATGGGTAACAGTGTATCCAAGTTAACACAAATATCTGTGAAGAATGTTCAGACGGGCTTTATAGATTTGAGCTACTCCAAAACAAGAAATTATTAGATTTCCACCATGATAGTACAAAGAGGAGTGAGAGGGAGATTAAAACACTCAAACTAAAATCTACATTGATAATTTTCTATTTTTAAAACTCAATATATTTTCTCTGGATAACCATTTCATTAAAACAAGACTCTTTAAATAGAGTTTACATAAACAAGTTACAACCAATGTACAAATAAATGCCTATAAAATAGGAATTATTCCCACTAATCAAAACAACTTACAACTACTAATTCAAATGCCTATTAATTAGGCACACTAATACATTTTAATTTTACCAAATCAAATATTTTGAACTAACTCCAACAGAAATGCGTTATCTTCTTGTTTTATTTCTCAATCCCTAGAATGTCTTGTTTTTCTCGACTCTATAGGCGTGCCTTCACCAACCCCATCCATACAGTTGTTGAGTTCTTACGCTAAGAGCAATTCCAGTGGAAAAACAAGATGCAATATAGGCTGAGCGGTTTTTTATGGGTCGATAATGGACATATCCCAACGGTATTAATCCAACGGCTATAAACTCATTCCCTATAAATTCAACTCAAAATCATTCTTTTCTACTCACACCAAAATCAATTTTCTCTACAATTTTCTCTAAAAACTCTTCATATTGCGTTTCTCTAAATATTTTTTTCAAAAAAAAAAATGTATCAATCTCAAAATATTAGTCGAAGTCGAAATAGAAAACCATCCAGAAATAGGTATACTCATCCTCTACCGACTCAACAAGAATTATCGTATAAAGAGAATCCTAATGTAATTTCTAGTCGAGAAATAGCCCCGAGGTAAGGTCATGTATCTTCAGTAGCAGAGCGAGATGCCAATGGTCAAAAAACAAGAGGTGGTTGGTATGAAAGAAAACCAGTTTACGATAAACTCCCTGAAAGTGATAAATTTATTGTGAATAGATTTCCATGGAGGACTTTGTACCATATCGAGGAGAAGAGACATTCGGCCAAATTCATACAAATGAT
>JAJJMC010031179.1:108495-155116 GCA_023531435.1 Papaver californicum | reverse complement strand
GAGAGCCATCTGCACCTTGTTCTTCATCGGTTGGGTACGATTTGCCATAATTGAGTTGGGAGATCGAGACCTGTAATCTACAAGGACAACCTGAGATAGTTCTCGCAAGGTATGGTGCGAACTAATTCTTATACAGGCATATATGCCTATGTTGACTAAATGATAGAACGTATAAATCAGATGGATTTAAGAGATCAGTTGACTAGGCGTATGTACAACGAACGTTTACGGGCATTGACGCAGTCCACAAGCCTCAGCCTCTATCTTGCAGGACTTTTTGGAGCAACACCTTCTCATCAAGAGGAAATAGTACGAGATACGCAAAACCAATCTCCACAACCAAGGTCTCGTCATGGCAGTCCACAAGATCTCAATCAAGATTACAGAAGACTCATAGACTTTGGCGCATCTCCAGTTCAGCCTTGTGAATTCATTAGATCTGTGATAGACTCATTTTCGTATCTAATTTGATCTCATATTTATATTGTTAATTCTCAATATTTGTATTAATTTTATAATTTTATATTTTTTTAGGTGATTTTGGGGAATAAATAATTGTAGAAAATGTGTCTCAAAAAGTGATAAAAGCACCCAAAAAATTAATAAAGGAACTCATCGGAATTGATAAAGGCACCCGAGAAGAAGTGTTAAAGGCACCCAGGCTTGTTATAAAGGCACCCACCTTTCTCCAATTCAAAATCAAAATTCTGGCGGGAAGATTACTCGAAGCTGTGAAGATTTCGTACAAGATTTATTGGTTATTATTCTATTTTTAAGGCGAGAATATCCTCTAGCCTGATAAAGAGGACGTCTTTTATGATTTGGAACCTTTGAAAACCAACAAAATCGTGTGATATACGATTTGTAAAAAACAAGATAAAAAAATATTCTCACGTGAAACATGGATTTACTGCTTATTTCACTTGAGTCTACTTCCTTCATTAGGACGAGTAAGGCAAAAACATAGAATAGATCTTCTCCGAAAGGAAACAAGTATCAACAATATAATCGAGAAGTAAATCAGATCACATCACCGAGTTTTTTTATGGCCGAGAATGATATTTGAATATTTATGAAGATTTTTTGAGGATAACCGAGTGGTATTGATGATACACTATAAATAGAGGAGTCGAGAAAAGGTTGGGGGAGGCTGGAGAGCTTAGAATCGAAGAAAAAAAGAAGAAAAAAAAAGAGTTTGAAAAGTTCCGGAGTTGCAGCGAGAAGAAGAAGAAGAAGAAAACTACATCAAAGAACAGTCGCAGATACTATGGCTAATTGATTTGAAGTATACGGCATCAAAGAACTGTCGTGTGTTCTCACTATAATTTTCGGTGACAGAAAAAAGACATTTACTTATGTACCTCTTTTATTCTTCTCTGCAACTCTTATAAACGTTGCACTTTTACTATGTCAGTTCTATTTTTTCTTTTCAAAACATTTTTTGAGTTATCTATTCATCCTTTGAGAGTCTTTTTAGTATGAGGAGCTAAACCCCAACACTGGGACAATGGAGGAAGTCATTATTTCAATAATAAAATGGTAATTTCTATTTAATTAATTTTTACAATTCTTTTTATGATTATTTGCATTAATAAAAATCGAATATATGATTTTGATTAAACAGTTGTGATTTTTTTTTGATGGTACATGCTTGGACTAGGGTTTTGATGTTCAACGCTTTCGATTTACAATTGTTATTTTAAAAATCTACTGTCTATGCAATAACTAGAATCAATTTAAACGTAAAAGAGTTGAATAATTATCAAGATTGAATCACTTAAAAATTGTTTATGGTGGAATCCTTTGTCTCAATCTTTTCTATAATCTTGGTACAATCTTTTGTTTAAGTTTTCAATTTTAGCATTAGAATTTAGATCTAAAATTAATCTTCACAAGTCCGAGTGAGCGATACTTTCTTACCACTCTCAACCAGGAGCAAGCCAAGGCTTTGGGGATTTGCTTGTCCGGAACCAGTACCAACCCCATTATTATCCACCTAATTATCCTAGGAATGAGTAGTTTAGTTTTATTTAATATTTGTAATTTAAATTGAGATTAAGAAACTAATTATTTATGTAATCATAATTATTCTATAAAAAAACTACTAATTTTATTTCACATTCAGTTAAATTTTAGCAGCGTCTTTTCTTAGAGCAAACTACATAAAATTAAAAGGAACTACATCATTCCATAAAAGGAGTCGAATCTGTGAATATCTCTAAGGATGCTGAAATAAGCTTCATACTGAAAAGGTTTTCCTTCAGTTTCCTGCTAAACATTTAGAGCTAATTCGATCACTTCATCGTCAGTTACACCGTTAAATATTTCTCGATCAACTACCCTTACTTGTCGAAGAAATCGCGTGTCTGAATGACTAATTGCTTGAAAACGACTCGATAACCCAAGAGCATGACGGTTTTTCGGGTTCCTCGTTTCTGCAATGAACATAGTGAAAACATTCTGCCCAAAAGACGTGTGCTACATGAGTTGGCCAGTAGGAACATTTCCTCTGCTATGAAAAACATATGCTTTACAAATAGCTAAATCCTCTTCTTGAGTGTATTTTGGATGACGAACTCTGACATTCATTTTCTTCTGAATTTTTTGAACAAAAGTTGAGAAGAAGAGTTTGGGATGGAAACATTAAGATTGAATTGAAAGTAGAAGATTTTTTGAGTGGACAATGTGTGATTTTGGAGTTGAAAATGTTTGAATTTATAGGGGAGAATTGAGAGCCGTTGAGATTCGACCTCATTGAGCCGCTCGACCTAGCATGGGCTGAGCGGTTCAATGTGAGTCGATTGTCGCAAAGTAAGACGATCGACTTACTCTGAGCCTCGATAGGCAAACACCCCAATATACCCATTTGCCAAGTCTTTTTTTTGGGTTTGGTCATCCCACTTTAGGGTGATAATTGGTAAATTAGTCAAAATACCCATCCCACTGGCTTTGCTCTAACTTGCTAAAATTAAAATTAAAGAGCATTAAAAAATAAAAACCAAATCTTCACGATTTATAAAGTGGTACCATTATTAGTGGGGTGATACCATTTACATATAGGACAAACACCTACTTACAGAACTTGACCGTTGAATCGTTCAAATGGTACCACCTCACCCTGTTAATAATGATATTTTCTTTGTAAATCATGCAAATGCAAATCTTTATCATAAATCCGTAGTGATCCAGATAGAGTATTTAGGTCTCCACAGCTATTGTGCAAATTCATTGTACACACACTACACAATATCTTGCATTGCTCTACATTGATTTATGGATGCACACAAAAACAAAAATAAGAAGTCTCCGACTTCCAACATCTCCATGTGAGAAATCTATAATGATGTTGGCAGAACATGATGATCTCATAATAATACTTCCATAATGAACTTTCTTCCCACTATTAAAACATGTTCATAATCATATTACTCCAAGGAAAACATTGCTAGCATGGGATGCTCTTGCAAGCTGCAACTTACACTAAAAAGAGAAATGATTATTGTTACAGCTTAGTTGGGACCAATGTTGATCTCAAATGGGTGAGGATAGTGAGGCTGAGGTTCAATTTTTTCTGGTATGTCTTCACATTTTGAGGTTGGTTTTTAGGTCGGTCGACTCTATTATTGTCTGATGAGTCTTGCCAAATGAGTGGAGGAGCAACGCGGTATGGTGTTCAGCCTGTTCAGGTGTTGTCTTTAAGGAAGATCCTTCTTTTTTGAAGGCCACACCATTTTGGACCTTTTCTGGATTTCACTGAGCAATAAAATATTGATACTGTAATTAGAAACAAGATTAGCATTAAAATGTTGAAAATTAGCTTTGAAATGTTGAACTTCTGTTGCGATTAGATGCTGAACTTGGTCTTTAAATTTTTCATTGCGAATTTTTGAGTGGACTTTTGGTGGGTCGACCATTTATGTGTCCGAAAAACAACATTTTCTTTTGTTTAGCATGGTGGCAACTGTGTAATCTAACCTAACATCAACATCAATGAATGAATAATGTCGCGTCATTTCCTCCGTCTCAGAAAAAATAAATTTTTATTCATTTTTTTTAAAATAGGGGGAGTATTGTTTGTTCTTCTTTTTTCACTTGTTAAACTTTTTGCATAAATGCCTTGTGCCTGCTATCATACTCTACTCTAAATTTTTTTCGACTTCCAATTTTTCATGATCCAAACAAAAAACTTAAGTAGTAAAACTCCACACTACATAGTGTTACTAGATCTATACAGTAATTCAGGTAACATAATCTCATATACTTCCATTAAGTACTTTCTTCTCCCATTATTAACACATGTCCATATCTCTCCAAGTCCTCCAATATTTTTTGCAAGCATTGGATGCTCTTGCAAGTTGCAGCTTACAAATAAGGGAGAATCCTTCTTTAGCTGCATAAAAAAGGTGAATCATGTCGAAATTTTTTTACAGCTTAATTGTCACTAAGGTTAATCTAATAAATTCTCATGTCGGCTTTTGGGCAGGATTGAAAAATACCGTACCTAACAAAAAAAACTTTTATAGCCATGTGAAATCTTTGTTTTAAAGCAATTAAGCAAGCGAGAAAAACCTGAGGTAGTAGTTTGTCCCTTCTTTATTGGCAAACGAATGAAACAACACATAATGGGGGTTGTCTTTGTTTCTGGATGATTGATGTATCCAATCTCATGAGAAAGACAAACATATTCACCACCCAAGGACCAATCTTTCTTTCTTTTTAATGCAACATCAATTATGGACTTGTTACTTTTTTTTTTTTCCATCTTTATTAAAAAAAATTTGAATAAAGATCAATAAGATGTTGAACGACTAGTGTTAGTGTGATTAAATGTTGAACTTGGTCTCTTAGCTTTCCATTGCTAGATTCTAATCAACCAAATAGCTCCCCCTCCAAGATCCAGCTGACTTTAGATAGTCCATACTTTTAGTCGACACTTAACTACACAACGCAATTAATCTAAAATATGACATGATACGTTTTCATAGATTATAAGCATCCCAAGAAGCTATTATTTATCGAGTTCTGACTTGAATTTGAGTAGATATAACAAAAATAGTGATTTTAACAATTTTCTTTAAGGGGTTAGGCCCGTTAGGGCAACTCCAATGAAAATGGCTAATGGGCAAACATAATGCAAACTGGCATCTTTGTGGGCTTGCCTACTGCAGCCAAGCAATAATTGTCGTAGGGGTGAGTATTTGACCCGGAATCTGCGGATTTGACCGGGACCATCCGTAATTTTACGGATAGATGTCTAGAGCATTTGCTAATGGGTTAGATGTGAATGAAATTTTTGAAATCCAACGGATTACGGATTGGACCCGGATGTAACCTTGAAAATCCGTTGGACATCCGGACCCGTTAGTGCGGATTTTATCAAACTTCTTCGGTATAAATATAAAGTTAGTACATTTGTTTTGTACCAAATTCGGTATTCCATTCATGTCATATTTTGATGATGAGCTTGCAAGATACAAGACCAATACATGTATATGTGTACATACTTGATTCCAAAGTATACAAAAAAACATCTTATTTTAAAGGGGTTAGGTTTTCTTTCTCTTTAAATTTTAAGTAACTTTAAATCATTACACTTAAATTCAATTTTAAACCCTTAAATAATATAATCTTATTTTTAAAACTATCCATAAACTTGTTGTTTTTATTTCTTTATTATAAACTATAATTATAAAACAAATTCATTGGATTATCCACATCTAATCCATCCATTCGTGCATCCGTTGGACACAAATCCGTTAGATACTGAATTTGATACGGATGTTAAATTTAAAATTCGTAATTAAATAGATTGGATATGGATAAAATAAAAACCGGTCCATACCGGCCCATACTCGCCCTTAGTTGGTCAACTGTGTTTTGTTCGCTCGGCGTAACTTTGCTACCAACGTCTACTTAATACAGTGACTCACATTTGATCTCCAATGTATAGCTATATATATATATATATATATTTCCATACTCTAACTTCATTTCAACTCATATTTTATTTATGCTTCTTTTTTTTCTAATCTCTTAGTTAATAGATTCCATTTGGAAATATAAATACTACATAATATATTTCATTAGAAATCATACAATAAAAATTAATTAGAAATATGATTTAAATTTCATTTAGAAATTTAACAACATTCATATTACATCATCCTGGATTGCGAAATCTAGTTCAGAAAGAGTGGCAAATTCCATTTTATGGCTGTTCAATGTATGTTCTTATGCAGAACTTAAAACATTTAAAAGGTGTATTAAAGATTTGGAACAAAGAAATTTTTGGTGACATTAACAGAGCTGTGGAGCAGGCTACCCATGATCGAGAAGTTATTCAGCAACGAATAGTTTATGAGGGTTTTTCAGAAGCTTTGCATATTCAAGAAATAGAGGCTTCAAACAAAGTTATCGAAACCTTAGCTATTCAGCATGCTTTTTGGAAAGATAAATCTCGGCCTAATTGGGTGGTTGATGGGATGATAACATTAAGTTCTTTCACAGGTATGCTAAGATTAGAGCTTCGACAAAAAAAACTTTCTCATATCAAGGCCGATGGAAATCTATCTTTTATTTAACCATGACGATATTTCATAACATGTTATTATATATTTTACCAAATTATACGCTGGGAATTTTAATTGTGTTGACAACAATTTCGTTGCTCAACACATAGATACTGGTGTTACAGATTTGGAAAATACTTCTCTCAGGCTTATACCAAATTTGTAATAAGTGAAGGAGGCAGTTTTTAACATGAATGCAAATGGGGCGTCAGGCCCCGATGGCTTCGGAGGTATATTTTTTACTAGCTTCTGGGATATAATGGGTAATGTTGTACAGAAGTCTGTTCAATTCTCCTTTGAGCATGCATGGCTGGTTAGTTCCGAATGTGAACCCTAATCATATTATCTTGCTTCCTAAGGAGCCCGGAGCTATTATTGAGAAATTTCGTCCGATAGATAGCTTCGGGGAATTTCCACTTTAAAATCATTGGGAAACATGAATATAGATTAGATCTGGTCATACATGTTTTTTTTCAAAGATAATGGATCAAAGTCTCCGTTAATATGCCCCATTTGGTGGCATCTCCACGTTTAAAGAGTCTTCATGCCCAAAACGTCTCTTTCAAACGTCTCCTTTCAATTTTAATTTACTAAAACCGCTGGGTCAAAAAATTTAACTTGCACAATATCACTTTAAGTGGTATGAGCCTCTACGTTTAATGGTAATGAAACTTATTCTTCCAATTAGTTGAGAAAGGACTTTTGGGCTGAGTGATTTTAGAAGGGACACATAGTAGTTCACGATTGGCTGAAATATTTTTGGATCATGAAAACCTCTCGTGTGAGTGGTTGTTCGAGATAAATATTCTTACACCATCTTTACAATAAATACTTAATTAATGTACATGGTAATCGTAAACTGCAGTGGGTGATGTTCACTTTATATCGAGATCGACGGTTTTAGATTTTGGATTCGACCATCCAACGGATCATATTTTTATCCCTAACCCTAACTATATCTTATTCTCTTCGCTTCCTTTAATCCCATTTAACATGTATTTCTTTTTTCGTCTCGAAAAATCGATATTTTTTTCTGAACGACGGAGTTCAATTAAATGTTTAAGACTGAAGATTGGTTTTCGGATTTAGGTTTGTCAACTTCTTTTTCATTACTTTTGTTTGATTTTTTTTTTCTGTTTTGATGGAGGAATAATTTTGCTCAGTAAACTTTGGGTACTCAAAGTTTTGAGAGCTGACAGTTGTGTTGTTTTTTCTGTGATTCAGACTCATCGTGTGTGTTATGTAGCAGTCTTCTGGTGAAGTTCATGCTATTATTGGTCCTATGTTTGCTGGGAAAACCACTGCTCTTCTTAAAAGGATGTTGTCTGAGAGAGGAGCAGGAAGGTTTGATTTTTTTTTTTATTTTTACAGAGTTGCTTTAATTGTTGATTTTAGAGCAATTTTTATGTATATATGAGTGTTAATTTGTACAAGACTGCTTACAGTTTTGTGATCATTAGCCTTAAACCTAATTTATGTTTTTGACATGGCTCTCTAATTGTTACCTGAGTTTGTTTCAAACTATTTTCATTCAGAAACGCGGCGGTTGTCAAAATCGAGCAAGGATACGAGGCACAGATTGGACTCTATTGTGACACATGATGGGAAAAATTACCATGCTGGGTTATGCCAGATTTGTCATTATTCAGGGTAAAACTTGGAGATGATGCTTATGAAAAGGTCGTATATATTGATTTTTTTCAGTATTAACAAACAATGTCTGATATATTCACGATTTCACGTTCTTCAGGAATGGTGGACTACCAACATGTTCTCGCTGTTCATGCAGAAATTTCAAGAAGAAAGAAGAGGCAGTGGGCACATGTAGAACCAAAATTTGGTAAAGTTTCTCCTCCATAAACCCCATGTATATAATTCAGAAACGCTAACGGTATAGTTTAATATGTTGCCATTTTTCATATTGCAGTGTAACGCCCCACCTCATAATTCTAGGTCGGCCTCCCTAAAAATAGAAGTGTGGCATACTCATGGAACACTTTACACACTCAAACCGTCAAGCCAACAAATGGAGATCCGGCTATCGTGTGGTGCTCTTGAAAATAACAGGTTTTTAAAAAAATCTTATTTAAAAATGACGAGAGTTATAAAAGATCTTTAAAACAAAAGTATATCTTTGACACGCAGGTCGGTTATATAAATTAAACGATAAGAATCTTACTTAAAATAAAGAATCTAGACTTAAAAACAAACTATAAAACATTTGGCTGTTTAAGCACCTTGAAGACAAAGATGATGTAGCTTTCCGGAACAAAAAGTCGTTCTACTAGTTAGGTTGCTCCGCGGCCACCGTTCCCTGAAAAATAATAGTAAGTTGGGTCAGACCCCAACTTAAAGTAGGCTTTCGCACCCTTATAAAACTTACAAATAACATAGCAAACCCAAATCCTTGAAATGGCGACAAAATACGAAAATGGTTTATAGGAGTATCTCTTAGTAAAATAATACATTCGACGACTAAAAAATAGTTACAGAACCTCATATTATGCATAAGACACGGAGACACCAAAAAATAGAGGTTAACATGTAGTAATAAAACAGATTTCCCACCCACGGAATTAATCGGCATCTTCTCTCTATAATTTCAATCTCTAATCGTACTATGACACGTATCAACTCTTGTGTAGTCCACTTAATTCCCAACCGTGCGTTAGAAAATAAGTGTTGTTGATCCCATTCAAGATAATAGATCCATATCTTCTAGGAGACCCCTCGGTCGTCGCCCAACAACATCTGGGAGTCGAGCCAACTACGAGTCTCAAACAGATGAAATACAAGCACAACAACCACTAATTACTACCCAGTGATATCTTGTTGTCTAACTTTTACACTCAAAATTTCATCATCTATACCAGGTGAGTATGTACAGGAGTCTACTGAACTCTGTCACAGTCTAACACAACTAATCCTACTCAATTTCGAAAATCATCTCATTCTAACGGTTTATTACCGAATTATACACATTACAACATGACTGCTTTCAGTATCAACACACAGAATTCAGTCACAATTATGATTTGAGGTATTTAAAATGCTCAGATCTTCATGAAATTTCTACACTAGGTTACCTATATGTATACAAACATCATACTAACATTCCAGCTCAATCCAACGGTTTATTACATAGTTATACACATTACAACATGACTGCTTCCAGCATCAACACTCAGGATTCAGTCACGATTCTCTTATAATTTGGGGTATCTAAAATGCTCAGATCTTCATGAAATTTCTACAGTAGGTTACCTATATATATATACAAACACGATACTAAAATTTCAGCTCAATCCGATATATGGATACTGAGAAATCATGCAAACAGTTGAGTGTCCAGAGTCTGAATTCAGCATATTACAGTCTCATTTTATTCAATCTTTGCAGTAGTAAATTGAACCTGATCCTCATGAAATTCTTACAGTAGCTTTATAACTCAGAGTAACACAATATATTCAAATTTCATAACAATCTAACGGTTTAATAAAGAGATGCACACATTACAGGATGACTGTTTAGATTTGTTAAGTCAATTTGTAATGAGTACAAGAGATAGAAAACATACCTGGTATGTGAAGCAAGGAAACAAAACCAACCCCTTTTCTTCTCTAATGGCTGAAACTCTTTTCTTCTCTCTTTTGTGTGCGTTTTTCTATTTTATGTTCTTCCAAAAATAAAACACCAACAAAACCCTAACTATATGTATATACCCTAACTAGTCTTCCTAAAACTACTCAAACTTTTCTCCCCCACGTAGTGTGAAACTATCTCACAAATAACTAACCTAAGCCTAATACTAGAGAGCATGCAGTTCTAGGATAAGGGGTTTTACATGCAGAGAAGGGTGGTGTTATGGACATATATCAGGAGGATTTGATGATGCTGGTACCTTCACTTTTCTCACCCAACCATGAACCAGGGGACTTAGCGTAATCTATTTTTCTATGGACTTATAACTTTTGCATGGAATTTTTGTTTTTCTATAGAGCTTAGCAAAATACAGAAGTTCTTATCTGTATTGTTAGCGTGGTATTCCTAGTCGACAATCAACATCTGTATCCCCTATGTCATATCAAGAAAAAATTCCTAGTCAAACTTTCTGTAAATGTATGTTCGCTATTTCGAAAAAAATATTTCCTAGTCGAACCTTCTGTAAATATATGTTTTGATTTTATCTTAGGTTCGGCTAGGAACATGGTGGTCTCGACATTGTCGAACATAACTCCGTTAAACAAAAAATAGAAATTCGGCTAGTTGTTCTTGAGTTTTCTATTCCGAATCTAGTCCACACACCATTAAGGAGGATGTTCAGCTACATGTACTTTTGTTTTTCTAGCCGAACCTAGTCCAAAACTCCATTAAAGAGGATGTTCGACTACTTCTATTTCTGTTTTCCTAGCCAAACCAATAACTATTTTGCCGATCCACCCTTTAAAAGTTTTATTTTCACAAATCACTTATTACCGGATCTTTATAAAGATTGAAGATTCACATTTCTCAAAATTGATTTTTAAGTCACCCATACTGAATACAAGAATCTCAAACCTAGTTTTTAAAAATGTATTTCCAAAATGGGGGAAGGATTCAGGCTGAAAAAATCTTTTACATTATCTCCAAACCCCATCATATAAAACCCAAACACAAATCAGCCCAATAATAAGAAATCCACAAACTTACCCCTCAGTGCCCTCACAACAACAGAAATAATACCATCTCCTTGCACTAACCTTAGTAAAACTCATAAACTAACAAGGCCAAAACCGTCAATAATAAAGTTCTCTTCTTTGTATTATTCCTCCTTTTATCTTCTCTGCGCAAAATCAAGAAGAATTAAGAAACCCTTCGTTTTACTAAAACCTCACTCCATTGTTATTAAAATTTCCTCTTTACTGTAACAATCTTCTCTTCTTCTCACTTGCTCACAGCTCTAACAAAAAAACAAACAAGAAGAAGGAGAAAGGGATGAGTCGTTACGATAGTAGGTCAAGTGACACATCTTCATACCGAGACCGTAAAAGGTAACAAAACTCCTCATCCTCAAAGCCCTTTATTCCTTTTCAAATTTCAAATTCTGGGTTCTTTTTAATTTTTGTAATTATATCTAACAGTTCTCTAATTTTGGGTTTTTTCAGTGATTCGGGGCTTGGTGGTGGAGGTGGTAGTGGTGGTGGTGGATATGAAGGGAATAGTCGTTATTCATCATCAAGTAAAAGAGAGAAAGTAGAAATGAGTTCACCAAAGAAGTTTGATTTAGATGGATTAACACATTTTGAGAAGAATTTTTATGTTGAATCACCTTCTGTAGCATCAATGACTGAGGATGAAGTTGAAGAGTATAGGATTAAGAGACAAATCACAGTTGAAGGAAAAGACGTTCCTAAGCCTGTCAAGGAGTTTACCGATATTGGGTTCCCTGGTATTTCTTGTTTTTTTTTTTTTTTTTTTAATCCCTAATGTTGTTTTTAATTTGATTTCATCTTGGTGTGAAGTAAATTCTTGCGGTTCGCGTTGAAAAGGTTCATTTGGCATGAAATAGTAACTTGTTGCATAAATTAATTTTGTGGTGGTGATGGTGGTCTTGGTGAGTGGTGGTGTTGGTGTGGCAGACCCAACTATCATCCACCACCGTTGGGGCTCACTTTTTTGCATAATTTAATTATGTGATTCATTGAAAGGGTTTGTTTGAATGAAACAACAACCTAACTAGCGTTCCAAATGCTTTGTGTTGCATAGTTTTTAATGGTGGTGGTGGTCCGTGCAGACAAACCTATTTTCCACCACCACCACCACCGCCCACTACCATGAACATCCACCACCCACTACCATGAACATCCACCGCCATCACCCACTTCCACGAACATCCACCCAAGGTTGAAACACATATTTTTGCATGGTTTAATTTCTGCAATTTGTCACTAAAAGGGTTCATTTGGCATGAAAGAATAACCTGTTGCATAGTTTGATTTGATAAAATTTGGGTTCTAAAACTGTATGAGTAACACCTGGACGTACTAATCCAAGTTTCAAACATTTAGGGTGTTAGTATTTTACTAAATGGCATTAATATTTAATAACATTAGGCAGGGAGTTTGGGATGTGTAGTTCTTTTTGAAGATTTGTGGAGATGTGAGTTGAGTTTGATTGTCAATTTCTTGATGAAAACAAAATACTTTTGAATAGACTTTTTAAGTGTTGATAGCTGTATTCTGCATGTATCATGACCGTTTATGAGGTTATAAGAGTACTGAGTAGATGCGGTTGTAGCTTGTAACTCAGGCTTTGTTCTATTGTTTTATGGGCTAACAAACTAAGTTTTGTTCGACTAGATGGTGTTGCACTGTGTGAATCATGTCTCATTGAAGTAAAAGAACCACTGCAGTATTATTGTTTCTATGATTAGTTGACGAGGATTGGATTTATGAAAGACTGGTGGAAGCCATGGACTCCTATAGAGAAACCATGATTTGCGTACAAGAGTCCAATATTACCTACTTTTCATAGATGAAATTCTTATTTAGCACTACCTTAGAGTATCTATGAGACATTGCATGACTGTAGTTATTTTGACTTGCAAAAGGGATAGTGTTAACTCTTTGTTGAGTTAAGGCCTAAATGTTATGTTTGCCCTCTCATATTGCTGTTCAATGGTATGGATTTTTGTTCAATCCCATATTTTAGTTTGAATAAAACTGATCATTCAATTGTATTGGCTTCACTCCAGAATATGTCATGCAGGAAGTGCTAAAGGCTGGCTTTGTTGAACCTACCGCAATTCAATCTCAAGGATGGCCTATGGCTTTAAAGGGTCGTGATCTCATTGGTATAGCGGAAACAGGGTCAGGAAAGACACTTGCCTATCTACTGCCGGCGATAGTCCATGTTAATGCACAGCCATTTTTAGGTATTTTTGCTGGTTCATCATGCCTTTACATGTTTGTGGATTGCTTGATGCATAATCCTTTGTATTGACTGGTTTAGAACTTAGATTTATATCTACTACGTTTACGTTTTCAGCTCCTGGTGATGGTCCAATTGTTTTGGTATTGGCCCCTACCCGTGAACTTGCTGTCCAGATACAACAAGAAGTTTCAAAGTTTGGGGCATCGTCAAAGCTCAAGAGCACCTGTATATACGGAGGGGTTCCGAAAGGACCTCAAGTCCGAGATCTTCAGAAAGGTAAAAGTTGGTTAAGTTTGTAATAATTCATCGTTAGCCTTGAATTTGATGATTTGGGTAGCCTTGGCTGGAGATTCTTACTTGTTTTCTCTTGCTGGTTTAGGTGTTGAAATTGTTATCGCCACTCCTGGAAGGCTTATTGATATGTTAGAATCTCATCATACGAACCTGAGAAGGGTGACATACCTTGTTTTGGATGAGGCAGATCGAATGCTAGACATGGGTTTTGAACCTCAGATGAAGAAAATTGTCGCTCAGGTATGCTTATCCTTTGGTGCCTTATGCAAAATATTTCTTGATCATACTTTGTTAATCATATTGCTAACTTGTCAGAATTATGCTGTGTTTCAATTTTGATGATGTCATGTCTTTTCTGCTTCTGCCTACATATGTTTTCCTAGTTTATGTTAGTGCTGTTGACTCAGCGGTAAAACATTAAGTAGAAGTTAATTACTATAAATTATTCGTACACTCAATCTGTGGGCTACTTTATTTTAGTTGATTTCTTTGTTTGTAACCAAATATTGCATCATGAACATACTCGCCCAATCGGTGTAAGATTTTACTTGCTCTGGGTAGCATCCAGGAGGCCTGGAAACTATAAAGTTCTGTTTGTTGTTTCAAGTAGATACAGAAAGCATAAGCATATGTCGAGTCTTGTTCTCCTGGTGTTTGCTTTCATCAGTTGTCCTATGGTTATTGTGTATAGTATGATACCAGTTAGGTAGTTCTGATGCATGCCTACTGAAGTCAGCTTACTTTTTTGTGGTCTTGATACGTAAAAATTCTTTAACTCACATTGACATTGAGTAGACTAAGATGCACTGTTATCTGGTATACCTCAGTGCATTACTAAAACTTTATATAAATTGTCCGAGATAGTTTCGGCATAAAAAGCAACTTGGATAAAATGTCATTGTTGCATGTGTCATGTAAAGACCATTTTATTTGGTAGCAATATTGAATGTTCGGTACGTTGTCTTTGGATGCATATTTTCTTTCCGTGTTAAAGTTGCATATCCTTAACTGCTTCTGTTTATGTAGATTCGACCAGACCGTCAAACTTTGTACTGGAGTGCTACTTGGCCAAAGGAGGTTGAACTACTTGCGAAGCAGTTCCTCTACAACTCCTACAAGGTAAATTGCTAAGACCTCAACTGTGGCACAGATTAGTGATTTTCGGTTTTTGTGATGCATGCTCCATGTTTGAGCTGTTAGTTAAATTAATAACGATTGGACTCTGTATAGGTGGTCATTGGTTCCGTAGACTTGAAAGCAAACCATGCTATCCGCCAGATCGTGGAGATTGTGTCAGAGAGTCAGAAATATAATAAGTATCTATCCTGTACACTTTGTAGCTAATCTTGAATTTGCTTATTCTTAACTTCTGGATCGGGCATATGCTTAGATTTTTTGTTTTAATGTGCCAGGCTGGTAAAACTGTTGGAGGACATTATGGATGGTAGTAGAATTTTAATATTCATGGACACCAAGAAAGGGTGTGACCAAACTACAAGGCAGCTTCGGATGGATGGTTGGCCTGCTCTCTCAATCCATGGAGATAAGAGTCAAGCAGAGAGAGATTGGGTTCTTGCAGAATTCAAGTCTGGCAAAAGTCCAATCATGACAGCAACAGATGTTGCCGCACGTGGCTTAGGTTTGTGTTTGACCTTAATGCATCTTCTTGGATCTGCATGCCATGCTTCTTGGTATCAAGTTTGATTTGACGTAGTTCACCATTTCACAACTTCTTTGTGCAAAATATTGCACAGGACATGAGAGTTCCGAAGGAGTAGATTCGCTTGCATTTTATGTTATACGTGACCCAAGTATATCCCCACCGACTACCTATTTAAGGGCAAAAGCCATCCATGAACCGCTGAACCCAATCACTGTGTACTTGGAAAAATTTTATGTTGATTATTGGCTGATGTGTGGACTCTGATCAAACACTTTAGGATTTTAGAACCATCTGCTTGTCAACTTCTATCGCCACAGCCCATGTAGTTGACAATGTAAGAAATGATAGCCTGGTACTTCTAGTACAGGTGAAAGTTAATATTCTTTTGAGTTGTTAATCAACTTCAGTAACCATGTGGTCAGTTTCACAGATTAGTTTATCTAACTTGTGGTGGTGATGGCAGATGTGAAGGATGTGAAATATGTGGTCAACTATGACTTTCCGGGTTCACTGGAGGATTATGTCCACCGAATTGGTCGAACAGGTAGGGCTGGTGCCAAAGGAACCGCGTACACTTTCTTCACTGCAGCGAATGCGAGATTTGCAAAGGAACTTATTGGCATCCTTGAGGAAGCTGGACAGAAGGTCAGTCCTGATTTGGCATCAATGGGGTCTGGGGCACCTGCTCCTCCATCAGGTCAGTAAGCTGCATTTGTTTATCTGTTATAGATATTATTTGAAATGTCGCCGTCCAACTGTCCAAAAACTCTCGCCACCCGGTTTAATCAATAATTAGAAATATCATAGAAGAAAAACCCCATATGAGATAAATTTGCCATATTCACTGCCTGTTTCTGACATTTATACTTGTTGTTTGGTGGAAATTTACGCTTGACTGTTGTGTTTCTATTTTGGTTGATGATGCATGCAAATCAACTTTCTAGAATAATGATACACAATTGTATGCTTGACATTACACCAGCTCGTGATTGTGTTATCTAATAGATTCACGTTCCTCATCTGCCTATAATTAGGTCTTGGTGGCTTCCGTGATCGTGGAAGGGGTTTCGGAGGAGGACGTACATGGAGTTAATAGTAATACCAGTTAGATGAGAGTGAGCCACCCCCTCAAGAAACAGAGAGAGAACCAATACAATGGAAGAAATAACTACTGCCACTAGAGGTGCGGTCTTGTATTGTTCAGCTGCAGCTTTGATTTGTTGCAGACACTGTTGGAAGCACCATCTACATCTATTTTTACTATCAAGGAGGAAGTTGTTCGATATAGAGAAGAGATCTGAACATAACATGTCGTCTGACGTTCCCTAGGTAGTCGAGTTCACTGCAGCTTGTAAGATAAAACAACTTACCCTTTTAAAAACCACTTTTCGAGGTAGAAATAGCGTTTGTAGTTTTCATCAGTTTAGCAGCTGTAGTCGCCCATTGCCTATATTCTGAAGGATGTTTGGTCGATTCTAAATTTACCTTTCGTGTAATTTTTTCCCGTTTTGGGGAATATTTTTTTTCCCGTCTTCTGAAGTAAAATAGTAAATATTTTTACTTAAACACAACATGTTGATACTTTGTGATAACTGCTGGAGTATAAACTTTATGTCACCTGTCATCAAGTTGTTTGGTTTTTCTGTGATAGCTTGCATAATATTTTTGCCAATAGGCAACTGGTATAGTGTGGTAAACGCAGGGCAGTGGCCACACTCCACCAACATGAACTATGTTGGCTTGCCGATGGCCGCCATAGACATTTGGGTTCCAACACAACCAATCAACAGAAGAGTGTTACAACAGGATAAATGGTTGTAAGTTTGTCAGCAGGATAAGCTCAACAAAACAAAAAGTATTCAGCACAAGATTTGAGTACAACAGAAGTAACTTCCACAACAGAGAAGAGCCTTTAGGGTAAACAAAGATTGTCTCAGATCGTATCGCAATCAAAGCAGTACAAATTAACGTCTTGTAATGATTTGGGATCTGATTTCAGGCCTCACAAGATTGGGGATCAGAGAAAATCTATCACATCCGCTGGCTGAAATCAGCATACCATAAGTCTTATTAAATGCTTCAGAAATCTTCCTTGTGTCAAAAACAGCCCGTGCAGCATTTGATGTCGCTCAAATGGGTCTTCAATCTAGCACCACCATTTTCGACCAACAAGACATTAAAATAGAGTTAGAATAGCAGTCGGCGAGTTTAAGAGAAGACAGATTAGGATGAAGCTGAAGACCATACATATAGCGGAAACCTGAATAAAATATCCCGTTTTTGTTCCCACTTGCCAGTATACGCGCAAATGGTCTGATCCATTATCATCATCTCTTCGATTGTAGAGAACTGCATCAGTAGTTAAAAGCTGTAAGATAGAATTCGGCTGAACCATACAACTATTAACATTATCAAATGGTAAAACGAGGGACCTCATTGCTATACCAAATTAATATGCGACGAAATTACTACTACCTTTAGAAAGAATGAAACAAAAAGTTCAGACAGAGAGCTCGTATTTGGTAATCTTTCCCTCTTAAACTTTTCTACATTAACAGTCATTTGATTGCGATGATCATCGAAGTCAGGAAAATTAATCAAACCACCTATACGAAATAAAACAGTAAGATTAGCACAATTTTGTTTCCGTAACTTGCAAAGATGCACATACTCAAACTGACAGTAGGTTTCCTCGGCGTCATACATATATGACTACATGAGGTATATATATGTGTACTCTCAAGACATGCCTTATTGGTAAGTGAATGAGGCTTAAGGTTATGTGCTTTTACCTGCTTCCATGCCTGTGTGAATTTCCTTAAGTGGAGGTAAAATTGGAGGTTCACATGTCTGAGGGATTACGTAAGAGAAAACATAACAATCAAGGAAAGATTAAAAGGATAGAGAGCGCACAATGTCAAGTTGCAAGTTGCTGAAATGAAATCAGTAGAAACTGTAAAGCTACATACAACAAGACCAAAATCATATCTAACCTGAAAATGGAAAATAACAAGCAAGCAGAGAGCGTATGAAGTAAATGTCCCATCCCTTGAGTTATTGATTCCTTCAGTTTTAGCCCATTCCTTGACCAATAGAACCATATCTCTGAAACGATCGTCTATTTCAGCGACCCAGCCAAGGCAAATGGATTTGATCACTCCACCCCAGTTGTTGATTGATATGTCACAAGTTATGTTGTTGTGGTTATTGCTCTCAACTACCAGAAGAGGGACTCTTGCATGCGGGATAAATTTCGTAATGCGAAATGTATGTCCTAAAACCAAATAATGTACACCAGAAAATTCCTTACAATCAAAGGCAATTAGTACATCTTAATTGATTAGATTAGCTAGTGTCCCCTTGCACTTTATTGTCAAAATTTAAATTGCATACCTCTTCTACTCACAGCCTCCTTTAAGTTTCTTAGTGCAGTCGAATGGAGTAATGAACCCTGTTTTTGGATAGAAATATCCAAATCTCCCCATCTTGTGTAAAGGTTACAAACATATGATCCAAATGGACGAACAGTTGCACCTGTACGTCAGTAACCAGTACATGCATAAAATATTTGATGCTTCAACAGCACAATATGGTCAATAAACGTCATTGGCATAGTGATACCGTTGTCTCAATCGATAATCATATCATCCTAATTTAGCAACAAAAATAGATGAAATGAATAGCAAGTAAGCATGCAGTACCTCGAAGACTTGGATATACTAGTGCAGATTGATTAACAACGGCCTTAAGTTCATCTATGACCCGGGTTCGTGCTGTTACGTCTTCTTCTGATGGCTTAATCACTGCTAGTATATCATTCAGAGTAAGTTCCAGTACTCTATTAGTACTACCATAATTTGATGATGATGAAGAAGATGAATTAGTCATGAAATAACTCATCGCCTATTCTTGAGTACTTAATATAAATCCCAAATAAGCAAACAACAAGACAGAGAAGTTGGTTATAATCCTCAAGGGCTTAGTATATGTATAGAGTAGAGCTAATAAAGTCTCATGGGAAAGGCAAGTTAAGGGATAAAATCGCATTAATGGTTGCAACTTTTGAGAATTCGCTGCAGAATGAAGTTAAAGCGACTATGACCATATTGTTCGTCTTTCTCAGCACAAGTATACTTCAATTCTTTTGACCATCATAACTCAGTCCATTGGAATGTGCTAATGACTTGTTCGAGATTATACCATATTGGCCATCTCAACGGGGTTTAAGTTATCGTGATAGGGCTTTAAATATTGGTTCATATCTGGGCGTCAATTGGATTGACGTTTTTATATTAATCCATGACGTTTTCCGGTAGATCCTGCGTCTTTTCGGTCCACTATGTGTGTGGATTAGATTTACGTTTTTTTTTTTTGGATTTCAAGTTCTTTTCAATGGAACTTTGAAAGATGGTTCGAAAAAAGTGTAAAAGACACGTACTTACAAACCATTAGATTTGACATTCCATATTTTTTTTAAGCTTAGAATAGTTTGGATCATTAAGCTGAAAAATAACTTTTGGTGTATCAAAACACTTCTATAGGAAAATCTTTGTTGAGATTAGTCCTACGTTGAATATGCGTGACTTAAGATCCTGTAGTTAATAAGTCTTTGACAACTCTAACCTTGTAAGTCGGTTTTCAAGGTGAGTTAGATCTATGGATTTCAATATGGTATCAGAACAGACAATCGATGACAAGTCTAATATAACTGCACCTACTCCGGATCACTCAATTAATTGTTCACACGTTAAACCCAAAAAGACTAGTAAAGTGTGTTGGGATTCGTCTCAAATGAGATGGATAAGTTAAGATCCAGTAATTTATAAGTTTTTGACAATCCTAACCTTGTTAGTCGGTTTTCAAGATGAGTTAGACCCATGGACTTGGATGGTTTTTAACTTTGGGTTACGATTATACTCCTCCGGCGACCGGCGTGTTCCACTGTCCTCTTGTTTGACCAAAGAGTAAAACCCAAGTTAAAGAAAATAACTAAATGACAGTACAGTAGTAGTAGCGACTAGAAAACTTTAACATTAAGAGAGCATAAGCATCAAAATCAAGTAGAAATACGTGAGCGAAGAAGGTCCAAAACTTTACTCCAATAAACCTAAGAAGTGTAAGTATCAATCTCATTTCATCATCATCTTTTACTGGATTCCTTTTTCAAAGTAAAATCTTGAATCTTTTTCATTTTTAAGTAAAAAAAATCTACTATTTTTTTTTATAATTTGTTGTATTATTATTAGTTGAAGATTTCTAATCAATTTTAGTTTGGGTGTTGAATCATTGAAACAGCACAATTGAAGAAAACAATGTCTTCACCAACAGGAGCACCAAACCCAACACCACCACCACCAACGGCCGCGACAACCACAACTGCATCAACATCAGGATCTTATTCTGGGTTTCCACCTCAGAAGGAATCATTTGCTAGACGATATAAGTTTGTTTGGCCTATTCTCTTAACTGTTAATCTGGGTATTGGAGGTTTGTTCTTTCAATCCTCTCCCTCTCTAGTGTTATTTGATTTGAGTGATTGTGATTGGATTTGTGATTATGTTTTTTTTTATCAAATTAAATGAAACCCTAGATTTTAAGATTCGTTTTGAAACTTGGGTTGCTGTGAATTTGGGGGTTTTCTAGGTGGTGGGGGAGTTTTGTGTAAGTTCTTGGGGTTTTTTTTGGGGGGAATTTTGGATTGGGGGTTTGTTGAAGATATCTAAGAACACTAATCAGAATAGGTACAGATAGAAAATTCTCATCTAGAAGCTACTATGATGGCTGGTAGTGGTAGTCTTCATTTAGGGATCTCTTCAAATGATGAAAACTTTTTTTAATACATCAAGTTGCCAGTTACTAGCCGCTGGAGTTATCATAAAAGATGTTGAGGCTCCGAGAAAATATAAATCTGAGTATTAACAGCAAGATTTAATTGCCATTTGGATCCAAGTATTAATGTTGGATTTTTGGTTCTTGTATGAGCTTTCTTGGTTGTAAGCTTGTAGCTGATTTTTTCAGTATAGCTGTTACTAAGTGTTGACTAATGAGAACTGTTAGCGAAGGTGTATTAGGTAGCAATCGAATGACTTTTTGTTTATGAGGTTATCGAATTCACACAGCCAAATGGTCACTGAGAAATTACAGTTTCTCTCGTCTTTTCCTCATTGTGTAACAGAGTGATAATACTTGGTATAGTTTTACAATCGTTAGTGTTGGTACTGGGTATGTCGAGATAGCATGACATGGTGTAGTACTGTAGTGTTAAGGATTTGCTGCTGTTTTCTTAGATTGTAGTATGACTTCTTGTAGTTCGATCTAGTGTAAAGGCATAGGTGTATATGGAATGCACGGGGAAGTTATTATTGATCAAAAAGAGTTGGTTATGACCTAGGTGCATTACCTACACTGTGATGAATGCGAAGCTCTTAGGAATTAGGATGTTATTTGGATCTGAATCTGATGGTGTTTTGTGCTTACAGTGACTAGGACCTGCTGATGGTTAGCAAATTGGTTTTGCATATTCTTGCATTTAAACTTTGAGCATGCTTTACTTAACGTTGTGTTTCATTTCATTCCTGACTCGCTAGAGTGTTATATCAAATTTTGATCCCAAATCTTCTTTGTGTAGGTTCAATTCTTATTTGGAATGCATGTTAAAAGTTTTCCGTTACAGTGGTTGATCGATATTTACTTGTATGGTTGCAAATTTTGCAGCATACCTGTTTGTGAGGTCAGGACAAAAGAAAATACTAATTGTAGAGGACGATGAAGCTGCCGTTTCTACCCCCTCCAGTACAACTACAACTACAACTGCTCCAATTTTGGAAACCGTCACCGAGCCTATCAAGCCCATTGCACAGCATGTGAAGCCACAGACTCCCCTCCCTGCTGAACAGCAGCGTGAACTCTACAAATGGATTTTGGAAGAGAAGAGAAAAGTCAAACCCACAAGTGCAGAGGAGAAGAAAAAACTTGATGAAGAGAAAGCAGTACTCAAAGCGTTCATTCGGTCGAAATCCATTCCAAGCATTTAAGTTTGAAACTGAACAGTTCTAATTCCACTAACGTGGAGATCTTACTTGTAGTCAAAACATTACTCGACTTTTGCCTCTCTTTATTTGTCCCTGGTGTTTATTTGTGAATGATTGTGGATCTCTTTCTTCTGTGGGATATTGATTGTTACTCTTTTGTGAATGAAACTTGCCCTTTTCAAGATTACATGTCCAGAATACTAATTGCTGTTGCCTTTTCAGTTTTAAAGTTTACAGTTGACATTTCTTGTCAGAAGTTTTTTAGAATGGGTTGAAGAAGATAAAGGTGATGAGGACATCTTCATTTTTCACACAAACAAAGCCAGAAAATCACAGAACCAGTGTAAGAGTATCCTGACCGTAAATCGAGTCTCATATCCTGGTTTTTCTTATCCTTGGTTAGGTTCTGTTCCCATCTACCCCAGAAAACCATCACCAAGATCAATTAAGTTAGACCCTTTATTCCAACTTTTGAAAGAGAACGAGACAAAGAGCAGAGATTTCACTTGCATGTGTTAGAGGTTGGTAATTTATCACATAAAGGTTGGATAGACCCCACAACAGAGAATTCCCTCCAACCAACCAAATCCACAATACAACACTCTTAATTCCTTCTTTCAATCACTATTACCATTACTTCAGTCTTAGTTCCTTCACTTCAATCACAGTTGCCATTCACTGGCTTTTTCTCACTTGTTAGTTTTTCTTCATTTCGATTTTTTTTTTTCAAATGCCAGGAACAATTCAAGTTTCAGGTACTGCTACTGCAACTGATTTTCTTTTTGCCTTGTGTTCTTAGCAATAACTCAAGTTACCAGCTAACTTGTGCTTTTTAATTCTCTCTTCAGTGCTCGAGTTATTGGATTTTCCATCTTCCTCTTCTTCGACGATATCAATTAAAGGTATCTAATTTTCTTTTCTTGATAATTTGAGCTTAAATGAGTTGGATTCTTACACTCTTTTAGTGCTAGTTTAATTGGGAATGTTTGGGGTTTGATACTGCAGTGTCAATGGGGAAGAGAGAATTCCGTACATGGGATAAAGGAGATTTTTCATTGTAAGCAAATCAACTCATGAGTTAGTGTTTTTATTTCCAAGTTCATTTTTATAACCTCTTCCTTCGATTTATGTGTAACTGGGAGTTGATTTAGTACAGTCCATTAACGACTCTCCGTGAAAACATTGTTGTGACGATCCATGACGCCGAGGGCAAAGAACTGTCCCGAACAGGTTCTTCCTTCAATTCACCTTGTTTCTTCAGAACATGGGTTCTTTCTTGCATCTGTTTTCAAGGTTGTTTGCTTTTTCCTCTTCCTCCCTTTCAAGTAGGTGTGGCGACCGTGTCGGTAGTTGAGAAAGGAATTTTGGATGATTTTTTCGTCCTTGAAGGAGGTGGGAGACTGCACATGAAGTTGCAGTTCATTCTCAATAGTGTAGAGCGCAAGAGAATTCAAGAACTGGTATGTTATGTATTTCTTTCTTTCGTTAGATCTCAGAACCTGCTTGTTCTACTTTGGATAGTCTTTAAAAATTCTCTGATTCAATATGTCATTTTCATATAGAGAGAAACTGCATTGAAGAAAAAACAAGAGGAGCTTCTCATTAATAGGGCTAGACATTCAGAAGCTGCTACATTGGCTGGCTCTCGTAGTAACGTTGGGTCGTCATCTATGTCTCTCAACCACGAGGTCACAGGTTCAGTCTTAGCCTAATCAAATAGAATTCATAAAAACTGAACTCAAAAAAGAAAAAACAAACAATGAAACAAGTTCTTTGTTGTATTTATGATCTTTTGATGAATTTGTTCTGAATAGCTTTATGTTGATATTGGAGTCGTGCATTTTCTCAAGATTCATCAGAAAGCCTTGTTCAAAAGGAAGCTGAGAGCAGTGGCCCAGAACTTCTCAGAAATGCTGATAACCGGAGCAAAGACACACTGTCTGGTTCATTAAACGAAGATGAAGCTCTGGCTGCTCAATTTGCGCATCCAGTTAAGGATTCAATCACTATTTTAGTTTCTTTTCCCTCTCCTTTTTCTCTTTCTCAACAGAATGTAAATGAATATAGGATCCCAAGTCTGTTTCTATCCGAAAGCATCCTTTGTTGACTCCTAATAGTCACATATTGTATTCAATACCGGGCACAGGAGATAGCCTGGAAATTCCCCTTGATCGGTTAGAGGAACCAATTCGAGTTAAGCATTATTCATTATCACTTTCTTTCTTCTATTCTACTGTTCTAGTTGAATTGTTAATGGATATCTTGTTGAGTTCCCCTGACAGTGTATTTACAAATATTTTAGAGTGATATAGATGGAGGTGATGAAAATTTGTCAACAGTTCTGTTGACAGAAGAGCCTCACATCCATCATTCTAAAGGCGAAAAGCAAGATATTGACAAGATAAAGACTCAGGTACCTCCTGTTGAAGTTCCTACAAGTTCCGATGAAGGAACTTTATCAACAGTTCTGTTGTCAGAAAAACTTCATATCACTCATGCTCTAGCTGGTGAGAAAATCATCGGCAAGATTGAGGCACCGCTAACTTCAGTAGATATTCCTACAAATTTCCGGGAAGGAATTACTTTATCTACGGTTATACTGTCAGAAGAGCTTCAAATCCCTGATGGTAAATCAGACGAGAAAGTTATTGACAAGAATGAGACTCGGATACCTCCTGTTGGTATTCCAACTAGTCCCAGTTTATCAATAAAATCTGTAGGTCCTAATGCAAAAGAAGTATCAGATTCACTCATTATGGGGGAGAGTCGTATGGTAAACAGTACTGGTACTCAATTAACTTCGTCAGATACTCGAATGGGAGCCATTTCATCATTGGAAGCTTTAGATACTCATTCAATAGACTGTTCAGTTTCAGACACAATTGAAGTAGATCGACACTTAAATGAGAGCAAGTCTATGTTGCCTCCTGCTGACATTCCAGCGAGGCCAATTTCATCACTGGAGGAGTTAGATTCTCGTTCGTCAGAGCAATCAGCTTCAAGCAAATTCGAAGAAGATCGAATTCTGAATGAGAACAAGACTCCAGGGTCTCCCACTGATATCCCACTAAGGCGCATTTCCTCACTTGTGGGGTTAGATTCTCATCCGGGTAACTATTCTATTTCAACCAAATCTGAAGTAGAACGAAGTTTGAACAACAACGAGACTCTGATACCTCCTACCGATATCCCAGTGAGGCTCACTTCATCACTTAAGGCTTTGGGAAACCATTCAAATTCAAGCAAATTTGGAGAAGTTCAGATGCTGAACAAGAACAAGATGTTGGTACCAACCACTGATGTTCCATTGAGGCGCATTTCATTATATGGAAATTTCAGTGACCATTCACGTGCTAGCAAATTGGAAGAAGACCGTGTTGCTTTTCCTGAGAAGCCTAGTGTAGTGCAGAGAACTCCAAGTAACGTAAGGAAAATGATAAGTGCTTTCGAAACTAGTCAAGCTAAGGTGATTTTATATAAATTTCATGAAAGCTTATGATCCATCTAATTGTGAAAGAAATAGTAATTTCTTCGCTACAGTTCCTTTTTCGTTGTTGAGATTGTATGGAAATTGTCTTTGCAGGGACAGGCGATTCGTGCTGATCCAACGATTATCAGAACTCCACGAATAAAGAGTAAATTTAACATTTCTCCAGCGGAACCAACAGTGAAGGAAGTTATGAAAGACAGTAATAGAACCATGCAAGTTGAGGAAATAGGATCTAGTTCATCTTCAGTAGGGATAGCGAAGGAGGTGCATTTGCAAAGTCTAAGTTACTCTACAGAAAGAAAAGATGGGGGTTTGGAGCAAAATGGAAAAGAGGCTAGACAGGCCTATGAAACATCACAGGAAGAGTCAAAGGATACAGTGAGGGAGATATATAACACAGATATAGCTGCAGAAATGGGATCAAAGTTATCGTCAACAGTGAAGACTCGGGAGAGGAATTTGCAAGAAAGTGCAAGTGAAATCAGACAACAAATTCCAGTTAGTTTGGAGCAGGATGGAAGAGACAAGTTATGTGAAGAAGAACCATCTCAAGAACAGCTAATGGAGGCAGCTACTTCTCCAAGTCAAATGCCTGCTGCTACTAGGCTTTTCGAGACGGATCAACATCTTAATATCGCGTCCCAACTGAGACCGTGCATACAACATATAGAGAAGCCAATATTAGTTGAATCTGCATGTGACAAAACTAAACTGCTAGAAGATTATAATGCTAAAAAGTATCCGGTTGGTAGTTCAGGAAGTTGCATACTCACAGACGAATCAAGGCCTTTATGTATTACAACTGGAACTAAGCAATTGATGGATCTTGTTGGAGGTAGTAGCAACCTCTCAGAAATTGATCAAGGGGAGAAGAGTTCATACCAAACAGACGTCACAATTGAGGTTCAAATTCTCCTTCCTCGTGTTACTTTCTATTTGGACTTTATATTTTCAATGGGAGCTCATATTTGAATTAGTCACTCGTTGAATTTTTTTGACTATTCATGCTATTTTGTTCTAAACAATTGCAGCTAAATTTGCACCAGAACACTTGTCATGAGATGCAGAAAACTGGGAAAGCTTCTGGTGATACGAGAAAATCGAACCTTGAAGGGCCACAAAATGTTATTCAAGGGCTCATTGGGCAGGTTTTTCCATCTCTCTCTCTGTCTCCATCACCTTTTTATGACAAATTATCTTAATTATTAAGTGAGCGGTAGCGTTCACTACCGATTATATTAGTCTCAAATCATTATACATACTTGTTCGTATAAAGCCATATGAGATAAGAATCCTCAAGTCTTTACCAAATGTAGTCAAATTTCAACAAGCATAATCAGGATACAGGATATGAAACATGTTTTTTTTTATGCATACTGCAGGCAGGAAAAGTTGCAGCAGTAGTTGCATTTGGGGCCCTTGTTATTTTTGCTAGAGAAAGGTATGTATGAACAATTTCCTTACGTGTTTCACATGCCTTTAATGCATTTCTCAATCTCTGATATCTTTGCAATCTTGCTTACAGATAAACTTCGTCAGTGGGTGGATATCCCGTTTACATATCGTTTTCAGGTGCATGTTGATCACAATCGTTCGTCATTTCAGAATTCACCTCCTATGTCTTCCAAACATGTGTCTTTCTTAATTATTTTTTTTTGTATAGATTTAGATGAAAGATTGTAATAATGAGAAAATTCCTTGTCTAGATGAAAAATGCACATATGTAAGCTTAAAATGGGGCAATTTCTGGTTCAGGTACACACTTATTAGGTCATTTTTTGAGACCTCTCTATACTCATCCATCCATTTAAGATTTGCTGTATGTTCCACAAAGATGCACACATTATATTTTGTCATTTAACTCTATCTTCTTGTACCCATCTCTCTTTGGTTTGGTCAATGTTAAGAAATTAGAGGCTATTCAATGAATCATGTCCATTATCTTCTTCATACACCACCTTCTTGTACTACTTTAGGGGTGGTATATCTTTTGTGCAACTTGTGCTCTCTCTTTTTAGGTAAACCAAAAAGGCAGAATTTGACACAAATGGTTAACCAAAATTCAATTGTTTTTGTTGCAACTTTTTGTGTTGGAAGGAAAGAAAGATACTGATGCTTCACAAAACATGTGGTTTCAGCCTGAACATGATGTATTTTCAAAAGCGCAACTTGATAGCTAATTGTTTTGCTTTGCCCACATGATGTATTTTTAACCGTTCATATTACTATTTAATCAGCATTCAACCAAACAGGTCATCCAAGCATTCAACCAAACAGGTCATCCATTTTAGAATGCACCAAAAAAAAGAGGGTGCACCTTCTAATGACTCCATAAAAAAATTCTTCTTATTGATAAATTTTTTAATGCTGACGAGTTTTAAACTCATATCACTGATATAATCATCCAGTAATTTTACAGTTGTACTAGAGTGATATCGGCTACGAGTCTATGATACCATATAATTTGCCCTTGGATTTGAGAAGTCAAGTCTTATGGGTAGCCTTTGCCCCACTAAAAATAAATTGGAATAAAGAAGTTAAAATCAAAACTTGGGATTTACTTAAGAACTTGAGAAGAAAAAACAAAACTCAAACTGAAATTCTATAATTAGATTTGGTTTGGAGTTGCTTGTTTAGATATGTTAAACCTAACTTTTCAGCATATTTTTTTGGGGAAGGTTTACTAGAAGTAATGCCATATGTTTTTAGTACAAAAATTACACGTTTTTCTATACATATATAAAAAAAAAGTATTATTATTTTTCTAAGAAAGTAAGAAAATAAAATAGAAAACTTTTCTAATTAAGTTTGGAATTAACATTAGATTTCCTTTTCTAAAAGGATGCTTCAGTGTGACTGCTACCATCCCTCTAAAAAAACAAATATTGACATGTTAAGTCAATTTCATTCATTTCTTTGCTTTCCGTCGCTATCTAGTTACCGTTTTCTCTTGTTATAATTTTCTTCTTTATTGTTTCCATAATTTACAAACTTAATCCAAAAATAAATTCATAAAGATAGATAAAGATTATCCATATACAATAAATGATCTCTTTTTCTTTTTAAATGTTATTATTAAAAATCTAGTAATATAATTATGATTACCAGATAAATTTATTTTTAAAGATATTGAAAATAAAATTTATATAATAAAAAGATTGTTTATTTACGATTGAAATAATTACATATGATGAATAAATTAAACGGTATATTATCTGTTCTTACCTAATACAATTTTTTTAATCGTTATTGTCTTTTTCATGAATTTTTTTTCACATCTTTCTCTGTCTTTGAGTCCAGTATTTATAGGAAAATTTTCATGGGACCTCCTAAATTCTATCTTTCCAACTATTTGATCTTATCTATATCCTAGTATGAGATTTGTCCCGCATGTTTTTTGTATATTCCGTAGGGTATGATACGAACCTTTCTTGTCTTATATGATTTCATGCTGGGTGGATCGCATCCTTGCTGCGATCTTGTTTTTTGTTCTATCCAATTAAGTTATTCCACATGAACTTTTTTACGAATATGGTGCGGTCATATATAATTGTGGACCGTCATGTTATTGCATGTTCGACACGTGGCTACTGAGAGCGATGCGTCATGCTTTGACTCTTTTGTGTCATGCTTTGAATCTTTTGTCCACAGCTTGTATGATTGAGACGTGTTTATCATGCGGTAAGTGTGTCAGTTCTGTTCTATCTGTCACGTCTTAATCAACAAATGTCTAATTTTATCTCCACCATTGATCTTTGTTGGGATATGAAATCATCTATTGAGTCTTGATTTTGTACATCTTATTTTATCAGAATCCAATATTCCTATGTTAAAATTTTGATACATTTACGGTAAAGATTTGGTCACATCAAAAGTAAATTATCTTAAAACTTATTAGTGGATTCATTCATTATATGTACTACAAACATCCATCCATGTACTATATAAAACATGGTCTACCATTTTGCACCACATTTCTTCTTGTGGTGTTGAAAATTTCAGTGGCTTTTCAATGAATTACACATGTTAACTGGTTTGAGATTGACATTTTCATCAAATGAAAGAAATGGAGAAAACAATAGAGAAATTGACATCCATGTCAACTTAGAAAATAAATGCAGATGGCAAGGACATCTCTCAGAATCTTAACTCTTAAGGAACTGCAACTGCCTATAGCTAAGTCATTTGACTATTCTTAGCAGTCACTATTCGACCCTAGGGCTAATTCCTACGGATGTCGAGTTCAAGTTTCAAACTTTTAATCCATGGAGGCTACTTCTTATGGTTTTACTTAATTCTAATGATTTTAACGGGAATTATGATCCAACGACGGACCTCCTCTCTAATAATTTGATGGTTTCTTTTTGCACCAAATAGTAGGGCGCAACAGTTTAATTTTTCTTACCGCTAAATAATTGAGCGTAAAAAACTTGATTCAACAGTTTAACTTCAGTGAAATCTTGATCGTCTCGATAAATTTTTTTGCCAAATCTCATCTCGACGAGTAAGAAACTCATCTCGACTAAGGATTGAAACTAAAAATTTCAAAAGAACAGCTGAAATCGACTACAACTGAATCTCCGGTACCCGCCCGTTAATACCGATACTGACGCCCATTAGCAATAGTGAAATTAAATATGCATACTATCAAAGTGAATAAAGATCTTAACTTTGATGCAACTTGAATTAGACAAACAAAAAAAAGAACTCTTCCATTTCCCCTCTCCATTTTGGCATTTTCTTTGCCAATTGCACCTTCTTGTATTCCCTCTTTCACTATTCCTTTTCCCAAATCACAAAATTCCACCTTGACTCCCTCCATTAATTTCAATTAAATAATATATCACATCATTAAATATAAATAATAAAACAATAATTAATTTTCTTATTCATTTATTTATTATTATTCTATCTTTTTAACTCTCTCTACAAAGTTAGTGACAAGAGGTTGGAGGGCATAAGCCCCTTCAAAATTCCCCAAACTCCAAAAAAAAAAAAAAAAAGAAAGAAAGAAAACTTCCCACAAATCACAGCTTGGGTTTAATTTTAGCTTCTTCACCAAGTTGTTTTACAAACCCTAGATTCTCCTTCTTCATCTTCAAATAAAAATTCCATCTTTTTTTTTTGATGTTAAGGGGGGATAAAAATTTTATCTTTGATGTCGAAAATGAAACATCTTCTTCGTAAACTTCATATTGGGAATAATAGTGATCATCACAATCGATTGGGTCAGAATAATACTAGTAGTAGTACTGCTGGCAGTGGTGGTGGTGGTGGTGGGACGAGTTCATCAACATCTACAACATCATCAGAGTCATCAACGAATTCGACATTACCAACAACAAGAAATGATGTGAATTTGGGTAATAATAATAATAATTCAGTTGATTTTAATTTCTTTGAAGAAGAATTTCAAGTACAATTAGCATTAGCTATAAGTGCATCGGATCCAGATGGTAAATTTAGAGGTGGTGGTGGTGGTGGTGGTGGTGGTGGAGAAGATATTGAATTAGATCATCAGATTAAAGCTGCTCAAAGGATTAGTCTTGGTGTTCTTCCTTGTGGTGGTGGTGGTGGTTCCAATGTTCCTGTGCTGGAAACTCCAGTTGATATTCTTTCTCTTCGTTATTGGGTTAGTGCTAATTTTCTCTCTTTCTCTTTCTCTTTCATTTTTCTTCAATTGGAGATTTTTGTTCAAATGGGGGTGAATTTGAGATTAGGGTTTGAATTAATTTTCGGAAATTGAATTGTTCGAGTTGTGAAATTGAATTGCTTGAGAATCTTAGTGAAATTAGATAAAGATTGTAATTTTGAGTGAAAACATTGTCGGTCGGGGTGTTTTAGAAACGTACACGAGTTGAGAATTGATGATATTTGAGTTCTTTAACATCAATTGAACTCGGGGTGTGTGGGAAGGAAAGGAATGAAATGGTTACCTGGACTTCAATAGATGCAATGTAATGAATTTAGTTAAAATGGGCAGAAAGATGTATGATGGTATGATCGTTTTGCAGCATAGATTTAAAAGGAAATATTGGATACTAACGCTTGGATGATACTAAAATATTTGCATTACATAGAAAATGAGTACCACCTCTGATTGCTAACTTAGATTGTTATTGTAAAAATGCTTTGGATATGTCTAATTTTAGTAAATTTCGTGGTGCAGAACTATAATGTTGTAAATTATGATGAGAAAGTTGTGAATGGATTTTATGATGTTTATGGAACCTCATTTTCAAGTACACAAGGAAAAATGCCGCTGTTGGTGGATCTTCAAGCGGTGTCTACTTCGGATAACATCGACTATGGAGTGATTTTAGTTGACCGCTCTATTGATCCTGCACTAGAACAGCTAGAGAGAAGAGCAGTTTCTTTGTCTATGGAGTGCCAAACTTCGGGGTCTGATCCAATTGCAAGTGGTTTGGTACAGAAGATTGCTGATCTAGTTGTGGAAACCATGGGCGGTCCAGTTGCTGATGCCGATGAAATGATACGAAGGTGGATTGATAGAAGTGATGAGTTACGCAGAGCTCTGAACACTATAGTCCTTCCTCTTGGTTGCTTTGATATTGGACTTTCGCGCCACAGGGCCTTGCTTTTTAAGGTTTTCATCTGGAGCTTTTTAATTCATTATACAGTGAATAGTAATTTTAGTTTTATTGCTTATTAAATTCAATCCAAGCACAATATTGTATTTACACTTGTTTTCCCCATTGTGTTTTCACTTTCCTATATACCATTTGGCCACAATTCATAGCAATTACTTATAGTAGTTTTTATTAGGTGATATAATGATAGTTGCAACTCGCAAATGAAATAATGAAATTTGACCTACTTATATGGTTATCTTAGATTACCGTTTTTTTCCTTTTCTCGTCTAAGTAAGTTCTGTTCATGGAATAGCTTTAGTTGGTGTTATTAACTATGACCCCATGCTCCCCACATTTTACAACTTGTGAAGATATTTTTGGACCTGTCTGCTGGTAGACATCAATATGATTTATTGTCTCTAATGCTTCATTATTTCTTAAGATATGACCTGGGTCCTGTTCCCACTCAGACAGGAACAAAGACTATTTGCATTGACCAATTCAAGCTTGTCACATCGCACAGGGCCATAATACATTTAGTAAATCTCGTAACAGACTCTAAGCTAATTTGTATGATGTGGCTGTATGTACCCCTTTTGAGGCACCAGTAGTTCACAACTTGCCTTAGAAGTGAGAGGGGAGTTTGGATCTGATGTCGCCCTTTGTACACCATCAACCCTTTTAGTTTTCGTCTTAATTAATCGCTTATTTATTTGTTTAGGTCCTAAGGCTATGGAGTCTGAAAGACCTACTTATTATTGGTGATTTCATTAATTTCTAGTACTTCATTATTTTTATTCTTTCTGATAATCTGGTGTTTGTAGTTTTGGTAGTGATTTTTACTAATACATCTTGTATCTATGTTGCTAGGTACTGGCAGATCAGATTAATCTTCCATGTAGATTGGTGAAGGGGAGCTATTACACTGGTACAGATGATGGAGCTGTGAATTTGATTAAAATTGGTTATGAATGGTAATAGCATCATCCTTTATATATTTAGTGGTATTAATGAGATTATTTGACATTGGAAATTGGGGCAATCTAAGTGGTTTATGACTTGTCATTTGTGTGAGAATGCGCGAGTATTACTCCCGCTTAGAAACAGAGATTGTATTTTAACATTTATTAATATAAAAGCTAACGTGTGAAATATTACTTGTCTTTCTTTCCTAATTTAAGGTGTAAAACGGATAAGCTTTCTTTATTTAGATACCTCTGCAAGCAGAATATTTTAAGCACTCGTTCCGTTTTATCAAAAACTTGAGATTCCTGATTTCAAAATATCATTTGTACTGGATATATATGTGATTAAGATGAGTGTTTTTTGGAAAGGTTGTTTAGTTTTGATAAATCTTTGTTGAATGATGCAGTGAATACATAATTGATCTAATGGGAGCTCCGGGCGCACTTATTCCTTCTGAGTTACCAAGCTATCTTGAAGATTCTCGAGCAGATGCAGTAAGCCCTGTGACTACTGTAGAAACTGCCAGAGATTCTTTTCTGGCACTTGACATGATCGACTTGCACTCTCAAAACAAAATTGGAATACTTGGTGTCAGTTCACTCATTCCTCATGGTGCTCCAGAAGTTGGTGGTTTACAGTCAAACGAGGCAGTAGGTGTTGGCAACCACTTAACAGGGAAAGATGTGAATCCTGTAGAGAAGAAACAAACTGAAGTATTTGAACATGAATTCGGGAAGCTTCTTCCTTCATTACGTAAACCACGTGACGGTTTATCAGGAGCCAAAGGAAAAGCTTCATCTGCCCAAAAAATGAAAGTCAAAGATGTTTCCAAGTATGTCATAAGTGCAGCACAAAATCCAGAATTTGCACAGAAATTACATGCTGTTTTGTTAGAGAGTGGTGCGTCACCCCCGCCAGATTTGTTTTCTGATATAGCTCCTCTTGGAGAATCTGAAGAGCAGAAAGTCCTAGCTCACACCCCTTTCGCCGAAGGAGAAGCAATTGGTACCAAGGATAGATCTGGAAAGCAAAAAGAGGATGGAGCAGTACATTCATATTCTCCATTTACTGATAATTCTGGTTTTCACAGCTCCGAGCCTCGTTATGCTGGTGGCACAGACACTGACAATCAAGGTGCTTGTTTACCATTTGAAACTAAAAATGAGAGACTTGTGTTGGTTGACAATGGGCTCGTTGGGGCAGTCCAATCTGATCTTATGTATGGGGTTGGTAATCCTTTTCTAAGAGGTCCTTCAAATGAAGGACTAGTTCACAAGCATTCAATGTTATATGCAGGTGATTCATGCCAAAATCAAAAGGATAGTGCCCATCACGTCGGAGGTGCCCAATGTTGTCATGGAAATGCAGGAAGGATTGTGAAGACAACGGAAACAGTAGAAACCATATCTTCACAAGATTGTGAAAAGTGTAATGCAGGGGCTATGCTGAAACATGTGGAAACAGAAAGTCATGATCTGCATATGGCACTCAGCAGTCAGAATGAGTGGAACAGTCCAGTGATGGATGAAGTTGCAGAATGGGAGATCCCATGGGAAGATATTCAGACGGGTGAGCGAATTGGTTTAGGTAAGCATCAAATTGACTTATTCTCTTGAAGTTAGTTTTTGCTTGCTTGAGCATGAGATACAATGCTCATGTTGACTTTTATTCTATCATATCATATCATGTAATGCAATGTGTACTGTTGTTACTTGTTTCTAGTACCTTCCACCCCACAACTCTTATTTTTATAGTTTTATCTTACGACTAGAAGCAGAGAACTGTTTAATGAGAATGATTTTCATTTTACTGATAGCATCTCACTTTAAATGGGCTCTGCTCTATCCTCCATTGTCATTTCGCATTTTGAACAATGGGATATAAAGTCTGTATGTTTTATATGTTGCAGGTTCATATGGAGAGGTGTATCATGCAGATTGGAATGGCACTGTAAGTTATACTAGTTGGGTTCATTTTGTGTACTTTTGGTTTATACAAGTTTGCTTCTTGTCTTTCTTTAGCATGATAGTATCTCTGCTGCATGACAGGAGGTTGCTGTAAAGAAGTTCTTGGACCAAGACCTATGTGGTGATGCACTGGAGCAATTCAGATGTGAAGTAAGCATCACATCAATTTATAGATAAGCATATGTGATGTTATTAGTCTTTTTATGAATAACCCGATTCAGTATCTTACTAATTTCTGCCTTTCTGCAGGTGAGAATAATGCTCAGGCTGAGGCATCCCAATGTTGTTCTTTTCATGGGAGCAGTTACACGTCCTCCTAATCTGTCTATACTAACGGAATTTCTTCCAAGGTCTGTTGCGCTTTCTCAGTTTCATTCCAACAACATACTTTCCTCAGATCTGCTTTATATATTTCTCATATGACTATTATTCTTATATTATCTTTTGAATTTAGTAACTAGATAATTACTACTTTGAAACTTTCAAATTATTGCTTCGAAACATACAACACATACATGTATCTTTATAAGTCCTTTTGTTGTTTCCAGGGGAAGTTTGTATAGGTTATTGCATCGTCCCAACATACACCTTGACGAAAAACGACGTCTGAGAATGGCTTTGGATGTGGTAAGATTCTTTTGATAAGTGGGTGTGGTATTATTTGGTGAATTCCTTAAATTCTACTCCCTCCGTTTCAGCAAAAGTGAGTAACACTTTTGCTGAAACGGAGGTAGTTTTTTTTTTTGCTTCCGTCATGTCTACTGATGTGCTATTTGTTGTTTACAGGCCAAAGGAATGAATTACTTACACACGAGTCATCCTACAATCGTGCATCGTGATTTGAAATCCCCGAATCTCCTAGTTGATAAAAACTGGGTTGTCAAGGTTTGATTTCTCATTTAAGTTTAGCATGCAAGTAGTCATCCGGGTGGGTGCTAGTCTGTTAGAACCTTTGTTGCCTTGTTTTTATGGGTTTTTTCTGTGGAAAAATTTTCATTGTTATCCTGCAATTTAAAGAATACTTATTCTTCTGGCATGTCTGTGCAGGTCGCTGATTTTGGTTTATCTCGTTTGAAGCATCACACATATCTATCTTCAAAATCCACTGCTGGAACGGTAATTTTCTAAGAATTGCAAAACTCGTTCAGTATCTTGTCTGAGCTATCTTGTCTATTTCTGTCTCTCTCTCTCTGTCAGTCTTGTTATAGTTAATTATGCTACATATTTTCATATTGTTAGAGTACTAAGACTATTGGAGCTCTTTGAGATCTGACAAGTGTATAATCCCTGTTTGTTGATGATGAACTGCAGCCTGAGTGGATGGCACCAGAAGTTTTACGAAACGAACCATCCAACGAAAAGTAAGGAAAACCAATCTTGTATCACAGTGCACTTCTATTTGATAACCATTCAATTGCAGGAGAGCTTTACTTCATAGTTACATTCCAGTCATAACGTGTCTCTTTCCACTTGCAGGTGTGATGTGTACAGTTTTGGTGTGATATTGTGGGAATTAACTACGCTGCGTATGCCATGGAGTGGGATGAACCCAATGCAGGTAGTTGGAGCTGTAGGATTCCAAAATAGACGCCTTGAGATACCTAAAGAGGTTGACCCTGCAGTTGCAAAGATAATTTGTGATTGTTGGCAAAAGTACGCACATTCTCCTGGTCCCTCCCTTTGTCTAGCTCGCTCAAATTTATAATCCTCTACTTTACAAATTCTTTTGTTTTTCTGCAGTGACCCCAATTTGCGACCTTCTTTTGCTCAGCTTATGGTTCTTCTTAAGCGTCAACAATGTTTGATTGTTGAGAGAGCATAATGCCCAAGAGACCCATTTGTGTTTGGGGTAACTACACACCACTGTATTTAATTGAACAATATCATTTTGCCTAGGCTCGAAGAGCACCAGGGCAGCAAAACTCTTGCTGCAAAACCCATTGCCGAAAAAAAACAAAAAAACAAAAAAAGTGAGTTAATCTGAGAGAAGCTTGAATTTAGAGTTGTTGGTTCATTCGAAGTGGGAGCTACAACAACACTAAAAGGTCGAGGATTGGCTGTCCATTGATGTTGAAGATACTCTATTCTGTTATGACTACGCAAAGCGTAGAAGAAGATATTGCTGAAAAAGAAAAAGAAAAAAAAAAGAAATTTGTAAGATAACAAGAACAAAAGTAGGTTTAGAGAACAACAAAAAGAGAGAAGAAAGAAATAGGAGGATAAAATGTTGTTAGTTCATGTGTTTTGGGAATGGAGCTGAAACAGCTTCATACAATTGTATACATCATATTATCATTGTTACTGTCTAAAGATCTCTCTCCCTGCTCTTAATTGTTGTGGAGACTATTCAGAAGAAAAACCCCTCTAGATTGGGAAATTGAAGAAGAAAACGTGTCCATCAATCCTCTTGTTGCTTTCTTATTTACTCAATGTTTAGATTCGGTGTACTTAACAGCAAGTCTAACTGCTTACATATTTACGAGATTTTATTTTCCCACCAAAAGCGTGGATATTCTGGAGTTCTATGGTTCCAATTTTGAAGAAAAAAGAACCATTTCCAATGCTTGTTTCACACATTGTGACTTGCAAACTTCACAATCAGTTCTGAAGGGTTGCCAGATCACTTGCCACCCTGCATCAACTGACTTGACGCTTTGGAATACTTACTGCTAAACTTGCACAATTTTAGCGGAACCCTCGCAGTCGTGCCGGGGATCGTCCATCTTATACACCCATGTGTTCAAAACTCAATAGCTGATATACCTAAGAAACTAGCAAGTTTCCTAGAAACAAACAAATTCAAAATAATTCTGCAAACAGGTACTGACATTTCTCACATCTTAAAACTTGCTATCAACATGAAAGCTGAAAGTAAGAGCCTTCACACGTTGAAGACAGTGGTTTTGCAACCGAGAAGGATGTTAATAGACCATGGGGGAGATGGTAATGCATATCCCCAAAGGCCACACTTGCAGAAGTGTATGCATTAAAGGGGTTTGAAACCCTGCCAAAGATTCAACCACCTAAATTCATACAGTTGAAAGAAACAGCAAATGCCGCTTGGGATCTAACTAAATCAAAGTTAACCCATAGGAAAATTCATACAACTGTGGAAGTGGGAATGAAGTTTGTAAGTGGAAGTAGGCATGAAGTGTGCAAGGTACCTTAGCTAATAACCTGCAAAAACGAAACCATTGTTTTAAATCCCTGTAGTAGTCTTCAAGGTATATAGAGAACTCTGCTAATTCATTCTATTGTTCTTGTATTATTTTATTGACGAATGAAAACAGATTTTAGTGCAGTTTACTATTCTAAGAACCATTTTCTATGAAATTGCATCAGTAACATAACATGCTTTATTGCGGTATTAGAACACTAGACAAAAACTTAAAATTATCTATCAAATCATGTTAAGAGGTAAGATGAAAATATGTTCCCTCATATTTTTGGGTGAGCTTTCCCTTTCAGCAATTGTGCCTGCATTTGCTTATTCGACTCCCATAAAGTTGAATCGATGCTATAAAGACATAATAAGAGTAGTCTACACATACTACTGACTAAAACAATGTCAGCAGCATTTAAGTCTACATAAAGGGTTACCAGTTTATAAGTAATCATCCAGCATTTCTTCCTCCTGCAGCTGGTTTAAAGTCTGATCCCGGCTTTCTGTTTCCTCAATTTCACCGGACTCCATTATCTTCGTATCTTCTTCCCCCAATTCTGTCAACGAAACTAAGGTGTTCTTCTGAGGGATAACTGTACGAAACCTTTCTTTAAAAGCCACAATCCTTTTTGAGGTTGAAGCTCTTGTGTCGTAAACGTTTAGATAGTTATCAGTGTAAATTAAAACAGCGTAACTCTTTGTAACCGCAAACAATTCGATTTCGTATACCCTGAACTCTTTACTCCAAACCAATGGCTGATGTTCGTCTCGCACTTTCATGTCATGATTATCATTTTTTTTCTTTAATATCCATATGTCAAAACATTCGGCTCCTTCGACAACAAGATAAATAGCATAAAACAAAAACCCATTCAAAACCCCAGTTGAATTATCCTGCCAATTACTGTATGATGGCAAAGGAGGTGGTGAAAGATATTCATAGAACTTTTCCTCAGCTAAATCAAAGGTTAAGATCATTTCTAATTTATCGCCCGTCCAATAAATAGCTCCATTGGCAAAGAAACCTTGATCCCAATGAATTGTAGAGCTGAAATGAGAATTGAACTTCCCAACATTTCTCCAGCCATTGCCATTGCCACTGCTTAGAGTGTATATGTACACTTCCATAAGCCTGGTCTCTGATCTATATATTCGTACAACTTTATACTCGTTGGTCGAAGAAATTATTGAGTAATGTGATGTAATATTCGTGTGCACAAATGTTGTGCACATAGTCTCTGCATTAATGATATGCAGTGTATTAAGTAAATAATTAAGTGTTCATATTACACAAGGTTGTGCAGTGAGTTCGCTACATGGTAATATGCAGTCACTAGTAATGTAAGAGAAGTGAGTGGATGTGATGAGTCCACATGTTTCCCTTATTTATCTCTTCTATGGTCCATGTATAAAGAAGAGAGGAAGTAAAAAATCAGTAAGAAAAATTAATAAAAAACAAGTGAGAAGAAACTAAGAGTTTTCCCAATCTTCATAATCATTTCAATCAAATAACCACAACTGGTACCAGAGCTTAGATTAAGTAAATTTAATCCTAGTGGAGCGAAAATTTCAGCAACAAGTAAATCTAATCCTAGTGAAGCGAAAATTTCAGCAAAAAAAGAGAAGTTTTTAGTTCCAGATCTAGAAAAGAAAAAACCTATTTTTTCAATTAATTTTGAATCAAATCATGGCAAGTAGTAGCAACTCAAATCTTTACATACAACAACCATCAATACCACTTTTTCATGGAAAAAAATTATGAGTTTTGGGCAATCAAGATGAAGACCTTGTTCATATCTCAAGATGTATTGGGAGATAGTAGAAAATGGTTATGATGAAGTTGAAGTTACAACAAATACAACTCAACAACAAAAGGATTTACTCAAGGAGAGTAGAAAGAAGAATGCTAAAGCATCCATGTACATTTAAAAAGGAGTTGGAGACAATATTCTACCTAGAATGATTCATTTATCTAAGGCTAAAGATGCTTGGGATCTCCTTCAAGAAGAGTATGGAGGTGACAAGAAGGTGAGGGAATTAAAACTTCATTCCTATAGAAGAGATTTTGAAAATTTAAAAATGAATGAAAATGAAAATTTACATAGTTTTCTTCTAGAGTTACTGAAATTGTTAATCAAATGTTGATGTGTGGTGAGAAGATGGAAGAAAAAAGAATTTGTGAGAAGATTTCTATTTGTTTACCGGAAAAATTTGAACCCATTGTGGCGGTTTTGGAGGAAACAAAAAATTTCTCTAAATTGGAGTCACACGAACCGTGGGCTTCATTGAAGGTGTATGAACAAGACATTCGGAGAAGTCAATTGAATGCGCTTTTCAATCAAAATTCACTTGAATTCAAAAAATTCAGCAGTGAAGAAGAATGAATACAAGGGTGATGCTTCATCAAGTTACAAAGGAAATGGGAAATACAACAAAGGAGGAGCAATCTTCAACAACTACAAAAAGAGTGATTCTTCACAAGTACCAAGATGCGATTTTTGTAAAAAGAATGGTCATTTGGAGAAGAATTGTTGAAACAAAGGAAAGCCTCAATGTCAAAATTGCAAGAAGTATGGACACGTGGAGAAGGATTGTAGATTCAAAGATGATCAAAAGGCTGGTTGTGCCGAAGAGAAAGAAGATAAACAAAACTTGTTTAATGCTTGTCAAAGTGCCATGGAAACTTCCAAAAGTGAAGTGCGGTTTGTAGATAGTGGTTGTACAACTCATATGTCCGGTGAGAAGGACTTTCTTGTCGATATGGACACATTCATGAATTCTCTAGTGAAAATGGAGAATGGAAACATGGTTCAAGCTAATGGAAGAGATACAATTTGTGTGCGAACTATCAAAGGAGCAAAATACATTAGAGATGTGTTATATTTCCCGGACTTGGCACAAAATTTACTAGTGTTGGGCAACTTGTGGAACTTGGGTATGCCGTCCATTTTGAAGATGGATATTGTACCATTTATGACAAGAAACACAAGGACAAAAGACAAGTGATGAAAAGTATAAAGATGGATAAGAATATAAGCTTTCCAATTGTATTTCAAAAGGAAGATAATGTTGCAATGAGGATGGAAACCATTAATGAAACATGGTTATGGCACAAAAGACTTGGGCACTTGAATTTCAATAGTCTCAAGGTACTTTCCAAGAAGAATATGGTACAAGGACTTCCACATCATATTGATCATAAGGATGGAGTGTGTGAAGGTTGTGCTCTTGGGAAGCAACATTGCCAATCAGTTCCAAAAGCTGTAGCATGGAAAGCAAAGAAACTACTTGGCTTGGTACATACCGATGTGTGTGGACCAATGAAGACACCAACTCATGGAGGTAATAGATTCTTTATATTATTCATTGATGATTTTAGCCGTATGACTTGGGTGTACTTCATAAGACAAAAATCCAAAGTGTATGGTAATCTTCAAGAAGATCAAGAGCCTTTACGAAAAACAAAGTGGTCACTACATCAAAGTTTTGAGAAACAATAAAGGGAAAGAGTACAACAACAAAGAGTTTGATAAATTTTGTGAAGATGAAGGCTTGGAAAGGAAACTAACCGTAGGTTATACTCCTCAACAAAATGGTGTTTCCGAGAGGATGAATCAAACCGTGATGGAGATGGCGAAGTCCATGCTTCATGAGAAGAGTATGCCTAAAGACTTTTGGGCCGAAGTCGTAAATGTATCCGTCTACCTATTGGAGCGGGAGAAAACCGTCGGTAAGGCATCTCAAAGTATTTGGTAGTGTGTGATATTCTCAAATTCCAAAGGTGAAGAGAACAAAACTTGATGAATCAAGTGAGAAATGTGTATTTCTTAGTTATAACCTTCAATCAAAAGGTTATAGGTTGTTTAGCTTGAAGAGAAAAACAATAATCACAAGTCGTGATGTGTTGTTTGATGAAGGTACTTCATGGAATTGGGAAGAAGGTAAAATTAAGAAGAGAACTATTATTGTTGATGAAGAACAAGGAAATTCAGCAAAAAATGAAGATGAAGAAGGTGGAACTACCTCAAACACCTCCAAATGCAAGGTTATAAGCATTTCCAAGAGGGTCTCCAAGTACAAGTGCATCAACATCACCACCATCGGCACCAAAGAAGATGCAATGAGTGAAGTGTATGAAAGATATAACTTTTGTATGGTTGAACCTGAAAATTTTGAAGAAGCATCAAAAATCCAATTTGGATAAAATCTATGGAAGAAGAGGTTGATGTCATTGAGAAGAACAATACATGGGAGGAGTAGCAAGCCAAGTGACAAAGAATTTATTGGCGTGAAGTGGATCTATAATGTGAAGTATAATGCGGATGGATCAGTTCAAAGAACAAAAGCAAGGTTGGTGGCAAAGGGTTACACACAACAAATCGACGTCGACTACAATGAGACTTTTGCACCGGTTGCTCATCTTGACACCATTAGAGCCTTGATTGCTATGGCTTCACAAAAAGGTTGGTTACTATATCAACTTGATATGAAATCAGCGTTTTTGAATGGAGAACTCCAAGAAGAGGTCTGTGTAGAAAAACTACAAGGTTTTGTGATTTAAGGAGAATAAGACAAGGTATACAAGTTGAAGAAAGAATTATATGGCCTCAAGCAAGCACCAAAAGCTTGGTATAGTGAGATAGATAAGTACTTCAAAGTGTAAATTTTTAGCAAAAGCATGAGCAAACCTACACTATATGTGAAGACAAAAGGTACATCTATTTTCATTTTTACATTATATGTTGATGACCTGGTTTTTACGGGTAATGATGTTTACATGATTGAACAATTTAAGAGGGAAATAATGATGAAATATGATGTTCACATTATAAGGAAACCATAATGGAATACATAGATAGGTGGCACAAGATCCGCCAAGCGATTGGGAACATGAACCCATCAATCAACATCAACGGCTATATTTACTGGACCGGATGAGCCTCCTTTTCGTAGATTTATAGCAGATGCGGAACTAGAACCTAACTTACCCAGATTCAAACCCCTCAAAATTTTACATAAATATTTTTTTATAAACCTATTTTATGTTTTAAAAAATTTAAGTTTAGCTTTTAGATTTAAATCTAGGTAAAAATTTAATAAAGCCCATCCATTAGTGATTTCCTAGTTCCGTCACTGTTTGTAAGGAGCCATACTCGAAACCGAAGGGGACATGCAAGTCACAATCGAAAAACAAGTTTGGCTAGAGGAAATCCAAAGGGACAATCCTACAGCACAGCCGCAAGCATAAAAGACGTCACCGCACAAATCCTATGGAGCCCGCAGCTGGATCAGTCAAAAGAGCATCTGATGCAGTCAACCCGCACCACGACAAGCATGCAAGGCATGGAGATAACAATAAACCAGACAAGAAATTCGATGACCAGGTTTTAACCAAGCTAAACACCAACATAACACATATTTTGTGAGCAGTCGAGCAATGCAGGATTTCAAGTGCCCAAACGCAGCTAACCCGTGAAAACAAAAAAATTTAAAGATTATTATGAATGCCATTGTTTCAACGAGCAATCGGCATACAAATATAAGAATTTAAAAGTATAAATCCATGAATCGATTGACATAAGAGAACTCCAAGAATTTCGTAAGCTCCCGACCCCCCATAGCGGGGACATGATGATAAAAAAGTGCGTCTACCTGACGACTACAGGAAAGTCAATACAATCTCGTATTCAGAGCAGTACGAACCAACTTTCGGGCTTCGGATCATGAGTTTCTGTTTGATTTCTCTTATTTATATAGTTACAATCATTTTTAATCCTTCCTCAAAGATATATATAGTATGTAGTGCCTGAGCTAATCTTCCCTTTTGGAAACATGAGAGGAGTTTTTATGAGATCTCTAAACTTTAAAGCGGGGACTTAATCTACCAACCGAACTTTTATGAGATTTCTAAACTTTAGAGCGGAGATCCCACCGATCTTAAGTATGAGGGTCAAGTTCCTGACAAACTGGGCTAGCCTCTGTTGGTTCATTTCTTACTACTTAATTAAGCTAAATTTTGAAGGCTCTTGAAAGTCATCGTGTCATTCATTTTTTCTGGTTAGTTATAGGTAGGGACTGTGAAGTGAGTATTTATAGCAGAAAAGTACAGAAATTACCAAGAAGGGAAAACTCTCAAAACCTAAAACATATATTCCTTTGTTCAACTTTAGACGAGGGTTTAGGTTTTGTTACTAGTTCTAAAATATTTGAGGGTTGTCATATTTTTCTACAGTACTACCAATAATACATTTAAATTTTCTTTTGGAATTATATATGTTTTTTTTTAAATAGTAAAAACCATTAATGTTTGAAGACTTTTTTTTATAAATACAGATAAAAAATATTTAGTCTTTTTCATTTTTCTTATACTATGTGAAAACTCGAAAACCCTCTTTTAAAATGAACAAAGGGAATATAAATCAAGATAAGATACGGTGAGGTATTTTTGGTAGGACCAAAAAGGCTAAAACACACTTTAGCAAACCATGAAACCAATGCATGTCTTCAAAAGAGTTGGTGTAGATCCCACATGTTGCTGATGGTTGTGGCTTGACCTAAAAGGATTCCTACATGTCCAGTCCATTAAAATCACGAATTTGAAATTTTCATCACGTCCCGTCCATCATCTAACGGATTAAACATCCGTGGATGAACATATGAGCGAATTGAATGCGGGAGGATTTACGTATTTCGTGAAAACATGATGTTTACACATGGGATGTTTTCTGCACCTAATTATTTTTTAAAACAAGGGTTGAAATTGGAATTAATATATTTGATAAGAACAACATATATAAAACTAATAATAAAACCACTTATAGAATTTTTATTAACATCAAACTTTGTTATGATAAGTTAAATATCAGAAGCTTGGTATGTTGATACAATCCGTATAACCATGACTGTTATTTTATCATTGTCTATTTTTGTTACGAACATTATAATACTCCCTCCGTTTTAACAAAAGTGTTACTATCACTTTTTCATTTTAGTCTAATAATAGACCAAAATAAAAAAATGATAGTAACACTTTTATTGAAATAGAGGTAGTATATTTTTACACATTATATAATTTGCATTTACAACAATCTATACAACTCAGTTAAAAGGAAGCTCCATCACCTCCACCTCAATCTCCACCTCCACCACCGCATCCGCCACCTCCACCACCGCATTCGCCTCCCCCTCCATCATCGCTGCCGCCTCCTCCTCCACCTCCACCTTCACCATCATCCCTGTCTTCGTCTTCTCCTCCTCCGCCGCCTCCGATATTCTCCCCTGTGCTCTGTCCCTGGTTGTTTACGCCGTTACATATACCTGTAATCACGAATGCTACGAAGATGCAACCAATAACTATTGACACTATGATAAATCCTAGGGGCGGCCCCATATATGCTTAATTCCTTTTGTGCGCTATAACTTCTTTGTAATAGTATACCCAATAACTTCCCCTTATAACAGTTTTATATGTCTCCCTCTCTATATATATATATATAGATAAGGCTATACCCTTTCCCCAATTTATGTCTTATCAATCAGACTTATCTTCTCCGTTCAAAAATTTATAGACTTGGTAATACGCGGTAACTTAAAATTTAAGTAATTGACTAACATAATTTAATAAGACGACCACATTAATGAAGACCGAAGACTTAAATTTATAAATGAACATCTGAACCCAACGAGAAAATGACATTTTATACGTATGCGCCCGACTGGAACAGCTCCTCTTCAGGCAGAATAAATTTCAGCGTAATTGTTTTTTTTTTTTTGTTGAGTCAGTGTTTGAATCTGACTAGGCACAAGTCAGATATTAAACCGTTTTTTTAGTTTAAATCAAATTTGACTTAATATCTGTCTTTAACTGGGATCTATTTAAATGAGGAAATAGAATGTTCTTGATTCATGAAACCAAGTTAATGACTCTTATTTTTAACCAGTTAAATAATATCAGACTTAAAAAACAACCACAT
>JAJJMC010031179.1:76619-108485 GCA_023531435.1 Papaver californicum | reverse complement strand
TTATTTTTAACCAGTTAAATAATATCAGACTTAAAAAACAACCACATTAAGTCAAATCCATTATTTTTAACCAGTTAAATAATATCAGACTTAAAAAACAACCACATTAAGTCAAATCCAGGTGAATCGAGTGATTTCAGTAGGATCTAAAAAAATAAAAAATAAAAATGATGTTAGTCCGTTGGCGTAGTGATGCATCCATTCAACAAGTAAATTTTACACGGGAGCAATGGGTACAGAGCTGGGCCATACCATCTAGGGGCTCGACAATTGACCTAGGTGAATATGGATCCGACTGTCCAAATGGTATCAGAGCGTAGCAAGGTATTTGAACAGGTATCCGACTGTCCATAGTCCATAGCCATCCAGCAGTTATGATATATGGATTGTTGTAATCATAAGAACTTGTACAATGTGTAAAATTTCTCTGTACAAAAGCTATACAGTGCTCTAATCCCCTTTACTAGCTACCATGCATTTTTTACAGCTACATTTCCCATTACTGAAGTTATGATACTTACAAGAGTCTTTCACAACCAAGTCTCTGCCTAAGAATGTTGACATGAACTTGCAAGCAGAATGACAATCTCCACACATACGAACGTTTTTCATTATACGTATTGGTTCACCTGGGGCCAAAGAGAGGAGCCCGAAAGCTAATGCCTTCATTTCTGTGTGATGAAGACCCGTTCCTGCATATTCCTCTTCTTCTGCAGTGTGTAATAAATGGTTTCTATCAGCCACATAACCCAATTCCTTCATTGTTCTTTCTAGCTCTGATAATTTTATGGAGATAGCCTCAGCTAGAACTTCATCTGAGATAAATTCGTATACTTTATTTCTTACTTCAATCCAGCTAGAATTTGATCTCATTGAATTCCAGTTGGTTTTCATCTTTGTTGCATCATCCCAGTTTCCCTCAGTTAGAAGAACTTGCTGTAGTAGTAGATTTGCAGTTACATCAGTTGGTTCAATTTCTACAAGTTTCTCCGCTATGTACTTTGCAATGTCCATGTCACCGTGTATACGACACCCTGAAAGAAGAATTTTCCAAGCCTCTTCAAACATTCCTGCACGACCTAAAACTTCAAACAATGCAAGAGTGGTGCTCTATCATTGGTTCTATATCGTAATTCTTCTCCATAGATGTAAGTAGACGAAAGGCTTCATCTACTAGACCCATGTGGGCATAAGCCTTCAATTGAGATGTGAAAGTGATCCAGTTCGGTGACTTGTGTATTTTGCACATTTGAGTAAACAGTTGGATAGCTTCGGATGAATGTCCATAATTCACATTTGCAGAAATGAATGAAGTCCAAGAGTCAGAATTCTTAGCAACCATAGAACTAAAAGCTTGAGCTGCATCAGCAAATCGTCCACCTTTAGAGTACATTCTAATGAGAGAATTGCAGCTGCAAGGATCAGAGAGAAGCCCTCTTTTGGTGACATAAGCTTGTATTTGTCCTCCGACATTTAGAAGAACGGGATTTGCACATGAGTTGAGAATATGACCAGCAGAGCTGGAACTGATCTCCCCGTGACATAATTGAATCCTTCGAAAGATTTTGAACATTGTTTCATGGTCTTGAACTCTCATGCAATATTGACCAAGAAATCCCACGAAATCTCAGAGTCAGATATTAAAGAACAGATTTTCAGAGCCTGTTCAAGATGTAATAGCTCCGAATATAGATTAAGGAGTGTATTAGTAACAAAGGGAACAGATTGCATGTCTTGTTTTATGATCTGCGAATGAATAGATTTTCCTGTTCTTAGATCAGATTGCAGAGAACAACATTTCAAAATGCTTGAGAAGATAAATTCATCACACTGTTTACCGTTCAGTTGACTGAAAATTTTGAAGGGAACTTCTCTCAATGGATTCGGGCTCTCATGGTCGATGCACTGAGTGTACATATCCAGGAGAGAACTGATGACAAATACATTTGACTCGAAACCAGCTTTAATTACATATCCATGAACTTCCCTTCCCTGACTCAAAGCTCCTAAACCAGTTATGGCTTGAAAAATACTTGGTAATGTGTAATCGTCACAATAGAGAGCCTCATTCATCATAATACGGAAGAGTCTCAAAGCATTCCAATTGTGGTCATTATTGACCAATCCCTTGATAATAGTATTCCAGGAAACCAAGTTTCTCTCAGGCATTTTAGTGAGCTAGAATCCTCACATTTTGCGTAAAAATCCATCAAACTGTTCTGCAAATATATAGAAGCACAAAAGCCCATCTTAATTATACAACAATGAACCTGAATCCCAAAATGCAAGCACCCCAAAGTAGCACAAGCACTAAAAGCCATCGAAAAAGCAAACACATCCGGCTGAATTCCAGCTCTAATCATCATACAGAAGAATCTCAACCCTCCTTCCTCCAGCCCATTCTGCATATACCCATTAAACATTGAGCTCCACGACAGAACATTCGTCTGTAAAATCCCATCAAAAACACGCGCTGAATCTTTTATAGAAGCACAACTCGAATACATCATAACAAGCGCATTCTCAACAAAAGAATCCATAACACCATCAGTTTTCAATACTCTGCAATGAATTTCACGACCATAATCAAGATACTTTAAACTCGAACAAGCCCGCAAAAGAATCTGGCTGAACATCCTTAAAACTATTATTCTGAACCATTTTCTGAAAAATCAATAACGTTTCAGTCTTAGGTCCATGGCGAGTATAACCTGACATAAGAATCGTCCATGAAATCAAAGTTCTCACAGGCATTTCATCAAACAGCTTGTGTGCTTCATCCATTGAACCAGCATTTGCGTACATTTGTAAGTAAAGATTATAAAGAAACAAACTCGGTTTTGTATTTGCTTGAATGGGTTTGAATTTCTTAACATTTGGAGTAACAATGTTGCTGCTTTTGTGAAGAATTTGAGGTGTTGTTGTTGTTGTTGTAATGGTGAGGATTAATCGAAGGTGGTGGAAATGAGTGTAATGTGGCACATGTTAGCATGGGTAGTAGCATCAATGAACTGCCCAATTTGGATTTTGAGCTAAGGATTTTGGTAAATGTAGGTGAGTGTTAGCATGGAGAAGAAGAACAAAATCCAACCAACCAAAAAACGACCTTCTCTGCCACTTATTTTTCTAGAGAGATGTGTGTTTTATCAAAGCAGATGCACAAGGGTACAGAAGACTCCCCCTGAGAATATTAAGATTTTTCATGGTGTGTTGCAGGGGTATCAAATTTCATGAGGTTATCAATATAGCGATTTAGTTGTGAGCAAGGTATTTAGTATTGGATTTCGATGAATATCAGTCGGGACCGAAACACTGGTATGATTATATATTTCGGTGAATATCGGTAAATATCGACGAATATCAACATCTCGGATAAACACCAAAACCGATATTATCGACGGTATTTCGGCCATCTCGATCGAAATTGACTACATAGATTACGAGGAATATTTGTTTTAATAGATTTGATAACTTCCTGTAATATTTTTGATATTTTTGTGACAGTCATATGTTTCATACCAAACTTATGAAGTTTAAATTCACACCTAAATTATGAAATTGAAAATCATACTAAAACAATGAAAAATGTTTTGTTCTAATGGATTTGATAATTTCTGTAGAATTTGGTGGCCTCCCTTTACTATTGCTGATACTTTTGTGACGATTATATTTATACCGTTCATACTAAACTCATGAAGTTTAAATCCATACCTAAATCATGAAATTAAAAATCATACTAAAACTATGAAATTATTGGTTGTTAACATAATGTTGGCCTTGAAACATATTTATATGGGTCCATTTGGCTTGGTTTCGGCATATTAACCATTCTCGAGAGGTTGTCTTTTTTTCTATTTTGTTCATACATATTCATTTCAATGTCTTTTCATGCGAGTAAAAAAGTTTGTGAGAAGAAACATACTCAAATATTGATAAATAAATCAACACAAAATATTAAGGGAAGAAAAGAATACTCATCTCATTTTAAATTCTTGAGTTTTGAAAATCCTGATTTTACTGATGGTACATCTAAACCCTTTTACAAACGAAAGGCTCCTACGACTTGTCTCAATAATATATTGAACAGTAAATCTATTACAGATTTGTCGAGTAAATCAAGTTTAGAAACTCAGAGTATTTCTTTATTTAAGAAAGAAATAAAAGCACTTCATGCTACCATTCGAGCACTGACGATTCGAGTGGAAAGTTTGGAAAAGATAAATAGAGAAAATAGAAGTATAATCAATCGTGCTAACAAGTTAATTTTTTTAGGTTAAAAGATTAATGTTTGTCATCAATTTTTATATTAACCATAGGTATCCTATTAAGTGTAGCCCGCTAGCGTGTTCTGTTTTTTATTTTAACAAAATCTTATTATAAAGGTTTATATATATATATATATATATATATATATAAAATTGGTTAAGAAGTCAATCTTTGAAGATGAATTGCTATCTTTTTTCATCTGTCTGGTGTCTCTGTTGTTGTTCTTAGTGTAAGCCATTATATTAACTTCTTATGCAGGGTTGTTTGATCTTTGTTTGGGATTTAATTGTTAGAGTCAATTCTAATATTTTTCGTTTAGTTAGCTTTAAAAGCTAAGTTTCTTTTTTGTCTTTCATGTTTATTTCTTCCTTGCTTTTGGTTTAGTCTTATGTGCTTACACTAACCTTGTTGTCTCTGTTCTCTCTTTTTTATTTTGTTTTGTTTGGTTTAGGTAACCTGATGTTGATTGTTATAAAAGTATTTGTTTTAGCAAGCCCCATACTTATGCTTCTCGTCTTAAATCCTTAGTTAACCCTTTGTTGTATTATTATTATATTTTTCTTGGCTTTTTTCTGTTGTTTTCTATTACCCAGTTGTTAGGCGCTTTTCTCTTAGATTTCAATTTTTCTTAGTAGTTGATCCTTAGTCCCTCTATTCATAGACTGGATTTCGCATCGATTCCTCTTTCCCTTTAACATAGGTGCCTAATATGAAGAAATTATATTTTCAGTTCAACCCATGCCCCTTTGGTCTAACAAAACCCCCAGGTAAGTCCCTTCTCACCCTTTCTTTCCATTTCTGCATCTGTCCTACCCTCAACCTTTGTCCTTATTCTGGCCCATCTTTTGGCTAACATCTCAGTTGGGCCTATTGACCAATAATCTAGCCTTTTTTAATATATTATCCTTTATTTACTTTTCCAACATACTTCTCTACTTCTTATTTATAAGATTTTCTAGTTAGGTGTAACAAGCTATGCTCCAACGTATTTCTCTACTTCTATTTTTTAACAGTTTCTTCAACTTATTAGTTACAAGCTTTTCCAGTTGGACCAATCAAAACCTTAAATATATTATTCAACTTATTAGCTATTAAATACATAATTTGCAGGCTAATCTTTCTAGGATCCTAAACTGAAGCGTGGAATTGTCAAGGAATCAATCAACCGACAATTATTCTACATTTATGCGGGATGATTTCAACATATAAACCTTCGATCTTATTTCTCTCAAAAACCTTAGCCAATGAGAATCATATGAATTCTCTTAAACTCTCTCTTCAATGCCAACAGCATTTCACAGTCCCCAAAATTGGAAGACGAGATGAATTTTGCTTATTATGGAAAAATAATTTAAATGTGAGAATTTTGCTGCATTCTCAAAGTTACATACATGCGTTAGATACCCCGCCTCCACCTGCACAACCATGGCTGTGCACCGGTATTTATGGTCCACCTCACTAAGAAACACGAAGAAACCTCTAGAAATATTTTCCAACTATCTTCCCAAATATCAACACAAACACTCCATGGATACTGCTAGGTGATTTCAATGATATAATGGAACAATCCGAGAAAAAATGAGGAAGGCTAGTAACGTATGCGCACACATAGCATTTTCTCACAATGATTAATCAGATGAGATTCATTGATATGGGATTCCGAGGAGATCCATTTACTTGAACATATAATCATCTTGGTAAAGACAATATTCTAAAACGCCTTGATAGAGTGTTAGCCACTCAACACTGGTGAACAGTTAACCCCCGTGCAGGAGTTACCCACCTCCCATGGATATCATATGACCACGCCCCAATCTTGTTGCAGAAGAAATCAATTGATTGGATAGGTACGAAAAACTATAAATAACACCTTTGGATCACCTATCCGCAACTTAAGCAAGTGGTAGAAACTGCCTGGATCCAACAGAGCAACACAGTGCCTACTATGGACCTACAACTGAAGATCATCAAAACCAGTCAAACTCTAACCGATTTGAATAAGGAAACGTTTCTCCCCACCAGGATCAAGAACTCAACGACACAAATAAAGGAAGCGCAACACCAATGTGCGATTCAACTAGGAAATGGGCAAGATTTCTGGCTAACTCGTCAGAAAGAACTTAGGACTCATCATTTGACCATATTTTAATGTCATACAACCTACTGGAAACAAAGATCTGGAATTCAATGGATGCAATCAGGTGATAGCAACACAACTTTCTTCCACACAAAGAAACCATTCATCGAGGACACAACAATATACAACAACTACAAGATGATCAGAAAAACTGAGTAACCAATAAAGATAAGATTACGCACCTCATTATGAATCATTATACTGAACAATATATAGCATCCCCCACAACGATTGATGAGGATATTTTTAGAACAATCACTCTGAGGTTAACTCCTAGGCAATGCGCTCTCCTGAATGCTGAAGTAACTTCACAGAAACCCAAAATGCTCTTTTTTCCATAGATTCTGAACGAGCTCCAAGTATAGACGGCTACACCAGTAAGACTGATTTCACCAACACCACTGCCATGAAAAGATAACAACTTACCTTATTAAATCAAAGCCAATGGATATTCTTAAATAAACATATTTGGATGTCCATGTGGATGGGAAGTTAATTTTTTACAACGGGAAAAAGAGTTTCTTGGAAAGATTGGACCTAGAAGTTTGAGACGGTAGAAGATTAAGCCGATTGTAGAAGGTTATGCAAACTTAATTACTCATAATGCAAAAAAAGAGTTTCTCAAAAAGATCGTCTCAACCTTCTACGATTGGTTCAAGTTTTAACCATAATGACTATTTTCCAACATCAAAAAAACTTATATATTGTTACCTCTATAAATTACACCTTCTTCAAACACTCAATTCACAAAAAAATTCAATCATGTTTTCAATTTTTCGCTACTAAAAATTCTTCTAATTTTTATTCTAGTTCTCTGAATTTATTAATATAAATATATGAAATTGCATATCAAGTCAGCAGTCAACATCAATTTTGTGATTTTTCTAAAGATAAACTTGAAGCTGCTTTTGATCAGACATGACACATGTGCTAGTTTTAGATAAATAGATAGTGGTAAAAGGAAATGAACTACAGGGTGTAAAGGAAGTGTACATTTTTAAAACAAATCAGTCAATTCAAGAGTGGGTTTTCTTCACCCAAAATATATGTACCAATCAAATTTTACCGACTGTCTTCACTAGAATTACCACATTACAAAATAAAAGCGAGTATTTCACTATCTATTCAACATGGATGTTTTATTTGTCTATACTTTTAAGTATTGAGATTGATCGTCTCATAATCCTAAATAATAGATTAGTCCAAAACAATAGATTAGTCTTTGATGTCAAATGAATGAAAAATACAAAGGTTACCAAGAAACTGCTGACTTAACACTATGAAACAATTGATTAGTCCTGGTGGTTACATTACTTAGCCGCCAAACCTTCCAGAAGAGATTTTGCTAGAGATCTTTGTAAGCTTTAACGATTCAGGTGCGTAAGTAAATCATTGGGTACAGTAATTGTTAGCAGTGATTTTTTCCAATATGCATCTTAGTAACATGAGAAGCAGGCCTAGTATTGTTGTTGCATCCACTGATTCTAAGACAATGTACTCGATACATTATGATTCAATATCATCGTTATTGCCGTTATCAACATCATCAACAGAATGCAACTGTGATAAATTTACTGAATGGATGGGTTATCCGTTCATACCCGAACGTTGTCTAGACAAAATTTTGTGTTCATGTGATGGTTGGCTTTGCATACTCGTTGAAGAGACAGATATATATATATATTTGGAATCCTTTCTCTAAGAAATACAAGAGAATACCCCGATATTCACTTTTTGCAGAAATGGGATGCGTATATGGGCTACGTTATGATTACAAAATTGGCACCTACAAACTGGTAAGGATTAGTATTAGGCATTATATAACGGATTCTAGGGTTGATGTTTATACATCAGGTTGGAATTCATGGAAATCACTTCCGAAAATACCTTACCGTTTTATTCCTCACATAAAAAATGATGGGAAGCTACTCAATGGAGCTCAGCTATCCATTGGCTTATGCATACCACTGGTGAAGAAAACTCCAGAGTTATAGTCTCTTTTGACATTGAAAATGAGACATTCGAGGAGGTGGCACTACCTGAAGAACCCATTGTTTATACCAAAATTTTCGTCAGCAAAAACAACCACAAATCATCAATATAATTATCAAAGCAAGTTGAACACAGCGATTTAACGTGGTTCGGCTATGAATAGCCTACATTCACGGGTAATGAGACTTGGAGTTTTTATTGATATCTCTGGTTACAGTTGAGAATCAAGGGGAAGAAGCCATGAATCGGCCAAAAAGTCCCCTTTCCTCACACATTAATTTTGTATTTATAGGGTACATAGATGATAATAATTACTATAATGTCATTCACCACATGTCATCAAAATTCGCCACGTGTCGAAGAAGATTCACCATATTTTGTCATGTGTCAATGAGATCCGCCACGTGTTCTTATTGTCCTAATCTTCAAAATAACCTATATCCAAAAGTTGGTGCGGAATTGACTTGGTCTATCGGGATTGACTTGGTGCATCGGGATTGACTTGGTACATCAGGATTGATTTGGTCTATCAGGATTGACTTGGTCTATAGGGATTGACTTGATGCATCGGGATTGACTTGAGCTGGAGCGGGCATCATCTCGTTCAAATGTTGGGCTTCATAAATGGGCATGAAATGCTTCGGACTTGATGGAAATGAAAACTTAACATTGGGCGGGAAGGAAAGTATTCAAAACTTCATTTAACTTCATTTCATTTGTTATGCCTGGAGTGCGGTCATGCACTGCTTGAGGGAGCGGGAAATGCCTTTCTTCAAATGGAACGTACATGCACCTATTATCAACTGTTGGGCTTGTCCCTTAATATGGCCTGGGCTTGTATAGCTTGAACGGGAACTATCTTCTTTGAATTATGTTCTCTTCAAACTAGGAGCGGAAGTGCTTCGGGAAATCAGCATGTAGACTTGAAATGTTTCATTTCTCGCTTACGGTACAAGAATTTTTGGGTGGGAAACATCAATTTGGTACTAACTGTTAGTACCAAAAAGCTGCTCTAATACGTGGCAGCAACGTCAGCGTAGCTCAGCATTTCCGCTACCTACAGTGTTCCGATACACCAGTCTGAAGTGCAACTAGTCCGAACCATGGACCACACTCAAAGCCCGAAGCCCGACAAGAAAGCCCAGGCTGTGCAAGAAAGACAAGCCTAGCGCTCCCGATGTCCCGATCTCATCAGTGACGTCATCAGCGATGTCATCGTCCCGACCCGATCCGAAGTAACGTCATCAGCGACGTCATCATCGTCCCGATCCGATCGAAGTAACGTCATCAATGACATCATCATCATCCCGGTCTCGAAGCACCGTCCCGGTCCCGAAGTGACGTCATTAGCTACGTCATCATCATCACGTCCCGGTCCCGTTCCAGCTGGTGCCCGATCCATCTCGTCCCGACCATGCTGTCCCGATCCGATCAATCCCGATAGACTTAGACTGAACACATGGAAGCACTAGAGAGTGAGAGAGTAGACAGGTGGGCACACAAGGAGGTGCCACGTCACCAACCTTTTGACACGTGGAAGCACTCATCACTTGACACCTCAAATGAGACCTTGGGTATAAAAGAAAAGGGAGAAAGAAAGAGAAAGAGGGGAGGATGAAACTTCATCTGACTGTAAGAACAATGAGAGCTCTAATGGAGGTTTTTGTAACCAGAAATTAATCAATAAAACCCTCACAATTTCACCACCCGTGGAGGTAGGCCATTAAGGGCTGAACCACGTTAAATCCTGTGTGCAATTTCTTCTTTGCTTTTATTAATTTTTCTGATGATTTTGGTTGTTTTGGGTTTGAGAATTTCTGCCCAAACACTAACAACATGCCCTCTTTTTTTGAGAGTTGTTCGAAGAAAAACTCTTAAGAAAACGACTTCACGTCTCGTCCGAATCATAATGTGGTGGTTGATGTTGCTTGTGCATTTTTATTTTATGTTGTATTTTTGTCCCTGCAAAACAAAATTTTGTATACAAATATATATATATACTGATTGTTAGTTTTCAATCGCAAGTTTCTTTTGTACCCTGGGTTAATATTATGGAATTTTGTGCCAGAGAACACCTCCTTCCACGGAGTCATGTAATTCAGAAACCCACACATACGAGTCATACCCGGGCCAGGAGTAAGCTATAAGGTGGTCTCAAATGTTTGTATATACATTATAATTTGTAATTTTACCTCCTTCCACGGAGTCATATCATGGGAATACAGCGCATCCATCTTCTCTCTGGTTAGGAGGAAATTTGGATGCGATCCCGAATTTGTCTACAGCCAGGGAGCATTCAGGAACACACACTTAATTTTCTCGGGCATGGAAAAAATTAGTGTGGTCCATAGATTTGTCTCTAGCCACTGACACTCAAGAACACACGCCTAATTTATCTCGGGCATGGAGAAAATTAGTGTGTGGTCCATAAATTTATTGTCTCCGAAGAGATTGTCTCCTGAATGGAGAAATAACGTTAAGAAATATACTTGAAATGTGTATGAGAAGTATACTTGAGAATCATCCAGATATTTCTCATTTCTCATTTCTTATTTAAGATACATTTCATATTCTTCTATATACATGAGAAGTATATATAGAAAAATTATGAGATGTATTTTAAATAAGACATGGGGAATATCCAGAAGAAATAAGAAATACCGTCCTTCGAATTAACATGAGAAATCCGGAATAAATAGAAGTATTTACTGAGCATTCTTCGCTTGAAGCATAACCCATTAGAAGTATCATTTGTCGACAACTTATACGAAGTATCTATAGATTGCTGCCTTATGTTAAGAAGTACATGGCACATAATACAAAATGGCGTGAAATAATATATTATATTTATTTGACGTTAGTAGATTATTAAAATGAAATACCTAATTGGCGCGTAGTATTTAGCTCATTTCTCAGCTAAAACTTTGGTTTCTTTACAGAATGCCCCTTTTCCTGAGAGTTGTTCGAAGAAAATATAATTTTTGCTTGGCCTTGTCATGATAAGAGTATGATCCTGATCCATTCAAAAATAGAATTTTGCTGCAAAACTTATAAATAAGTGCATATTAGCGTAATAATATCATTCCATGCGTTTTAACCAAAAATGATAAATTGATTAATAAACTATCTTTCATCCAATAATATAAATTATTGAATCTCGCATAAATGAGTAAGTCAATCAGGAATTCAAATTCAAAGTAGCAATCGGAACGGGTCACATGTCAGATTATTCATTGGACGTAATTTTTTATACGCGCCAATGCCTATTTGCGCCAGTCATTCCGATAGTTGTGGTGGGTGGCATTTAGCCTGTTCACCTTTCATGTGACATGTTCACCTTTCATGTATAAGGTCAAGATTGCACAATTGACCATTTAACGGTACTTGGATGGAAAATGTAATGATATGCATTTTCCCATAACTTTTTTCTGTAAGGCATTTTTCCAACGGGATATATATTTTTGGGGTATTTTTTCAATTATCCTTTCGAAAAATAGCACGAGTGGATGGCACCAAAAGTTTTACGAAACGAAGCGTCCAATGGAATAGTAAGGAAAAGAATGTATTATACATTACTTCAATGTAAACCACCTTCAATTGCAGGGTAGCGGTAAGTTTTGGAAATATTTCGTTCTGCTTACAACAATCTGTCTGTTTCTACTTGCAGATGTGTTGTGACATTGTGGGAGTTAACTGCGCTGCCTATGCCATGGAGTCAGAAATTACCCAATGCAAGAAGTTAGAGTGTAGGATTTCAAAACAGACGCCTTGAGGCCTAAAGAGGTTGAACCTGCAGTTGCAAAGATATATACATTCTCCTAGAGTCCTAGTCCCTCCCTCCATCAACTCGCTCGACTTTTATAATCCTCGACTCTTAAATGGATTCTTTTGTTTTTCTGCAGCAACCCTAATTTAGGAGCCTTCTTTCGCACAGCTTATGGTCCTTCTCAGCGTCCACAACTTTTGCATACATAGGTGCAGTAGAACTAAATAAAAGGGACATGTAGTCCTCTTGAGCATTTGCAACCCCATACGGCCTGAAACATCTTTCACAGGAATATCCAAAATTTAATGAAGCTAAGTGCGTATATTACGATTACAAGTTAATGAAACTAAGCTCTCCACGTAACTCTTCGACCCAAATCATTAAACTTATCGTCGATACCATTGATATTCAGCAACCTAACTCTATCATTCATTAGGTCGTATAAAAGGAAACGTTGCATAACCTGTATTAGAATCTCACCATTATCAAAAGTTCAATAGAACACTAAGAATAAACAAGGATATTTAGTAATTTCTACTTGAGTAGTTGTGAATTGCTTGGTCCAAGATTCTGTCACCCCATAATTTTGCATGACCCATACATCAATACAAACATTAAGGAAAACGCGAACTAAACAAAGGGAATCTCCCAACAATTTGAGATCACAACTACCAGTTTGATATAGCATTGGAGTCTCTTTTGGAAAACGCAAATTCATGAACTTCTCCCTGCTAATATCAAAGGCAACTATGCCTTTGGAGGGGGTAAATGTATAGATAGTGCCCAACCAATGAAGAACACCATGCAGAAGCAAACCTCCGGAATGATTAAAATACTTATAAGGGGTGGTACCGACTCTTCTCCAACTTGTAGAATTTGATTGCAGCGTGCATACATAAACCTCATTCTGTGTTATAGATACCAACTTGTACTTACTTATTTTGCTATCATAACCAAACCCATAAACTTGAGTAGGCCAATCAAGAAAGCTTGATACTGGTAGAATAATTCTCTTAGATTGTTTAGTATATGGGTTCCAAAGAACCAATTTATGATTCTTATAAGCATCTAAACAAAGCAAGCCATTACAAGATCCAAACACTTGTATATAACGACTACTTACAGCTTCTCCATTCACTGGATCATCCATTAGAACGGCTACTTCACAGACACAGTTGCATGTTATCGACAATGATGATGATGCCAAAGCTGATAATATTGATGCATAATCTATGGAATATAATATATATTTATCATTCCGGAGATAATTATTATTTTCGATCATGAGTCTAGGGTTTCTGGTGGTACGTATAAAGTGATCCTTGACGAATTTTGGACTACAAAGGAATGTGTACCAACTCTTGCATACAGACTTGAAACGTAAGATGCAAAGGAAAGTGTACCAACTCTTGCATACAGACTTGAAACGTAAGATGGATTTCACTTGTAACAATCTCTTGGGGAATGCTCCTCTACATTGTTGGTTTCTTCGTTGCAAGTGGTGAACTAGGGTTTAAAGATTGTTCGAGAAATTTACTTGTCTATCTTACTATCTTCTTCAGTTTTTACGTTTAGGGAATTTTAGATTTACGTCCAAAAAACAATATTATTATCAGGTTTAATATATTTTTAAGTTTCTGTAACACCCATAGTTATTTAAAATTATGAAAAAAGAGAAAGAAGATACAAGCACCCTTAACATTTTCTACTTATATAACAAATAAATTTGGATAACTCTTTATGAATCCTATTTTTTCAGGGGTATAATTGGTAAGGAAACTAGAATATAATATATCTAAAAATCTATGTTTTAGAATTTTACAAATTTTATCTCGTTGGAAAGGTTTTAAAGAGATCTAACCAACGAGTACAAACAACAATATCAAATTTATAATTTTTTATGAAAAAGTCCCATGTGATTGTTCTTTTAGGCATAAATTTTGAAAAATGGTTACATAACCAATATTTAACCACCACAAAGGAAGCATAACACACTATGTAGACACCACAAATGATGCAACCATATTTTGGTTTATGCATCCAATAATTAGGTTATGCAACCACTAAAACGATGTGTATGCCTAAAAAATAACATTCCAACAAAAAAAAAAGATGTATAACGAAATTACGCAGTCACCACAAAGAATGCATGACATATTATGCAGCCGTGTCTTAGTTTATGCATCCACTAATTTGATTATGCAACCACTGATTAGAACGATGTATATGCCTCGAAAATAACATTCCAACAAAAAAAGATGTATAACAGATCATACAACCATTTTCTCGACTGTAGATGGTAAATTGGATTACTACTCCGTGAAAATTCTCTGTGATCAACGTATGAATGTCAAATTCAAAAACGGAGAGTTCATGCTAAACCCACTAAATCAAACAAGTAGAAAAGTTATGTCATTCGAACATCTAAAAATAAAACTACGATGGGCAGAGTAAAGCTTATACGTTGCATACAATGCTGCAGTAGAACTAAATAAAATAAAAGGGAATGTAGTCCTCTGGAGCATTTGCAGCTCCATACTACCTGAAGCATCTTTTCACAGGATTATGCGCCAGACAAGAATAGCATACCAAAATTCAATGAAGCTAAGTGCATATATCACGATTACAATTTAATGAAACTAAGCTCTCCACGTAACTCTTCGATGTAAGACAATGAAAATTATCGTCCAGACCATTAATATTCAACAACCTAACCCTGTCACTATAAGAAAAATTGGTTAACAACCAAGCAGTTTGAGTTGTAAAAGCCCATATTGAGTCGCTCTAATCTTTATAGCGACTAAAAGTGGCATTCGCTCTGCAGTTGTAAAAGGTGGGATTTGTAAAGGTTTAGAGCAGCTACCCAGTCACTCTAGTAATCAACCAACTATCCTAAAACGAGTATCCTGCTCATTGCTTCAGAGCTAGACCAACCACCATGGAGCAAGTAAAATTCTCATCGTTTAAGAGCTTGACCAACCAACAGAGAGCAAGTTAAATACCAATCACTTCAGATCTAGACCAACCATCCTAGAGCAAGTAAAATTCATAGTTGATAGATATATGGAATAACTTGGCCTGAAGTTGGTTACTTAAGTTTTTAAGCGACCAAATATTTTTGCTAGGTAGAAACAATTTCTGATTTTGATTGGTCTGAAGTTGGTTGCTTAAGTTTTTAAGCTATCAAATTTTTTTGCTCGCTAAAAGCGAATTCTGATTTAGATAATCCCTAATTGTAATTATAATTTAAAAATTAATACTGGACGTTATTACTAATTAAGATTCTATAATTATAAATAGCAACTTCTAATTAAGATTCTACAATTATAATTATCCATTTTTAGTTGAGATTAAAAGTAACCAAAACATCTTAATTGACTTCTAATTAAGATTCTACAATTATACTGATATGTACTTCAGTATCCCCACTCATGCGAAAGACATTAACTTTTTACAAAAAAAAATAAAAAACAACCATAAGTTAACTGGTTTGCCACCCATCTTTAACTTTATGTTCACGTTTACCTAGGGATTCATCTTCTAAATCATATGGTATAAGTTAATCACCTTCAAATTGATCTCTTAGTTCTTGATTGAACAATTGATTGAGCTCTAATACCTCCACACCATCTAAACTTCTTATAGCTAACTCAACCTCGTTTCCGTTGCTGATGGATATAACCTTTATGTCTGTCTTCTTTCTCCTTGGCTAATGATTATTTTTAAATAAATGATAGATTATGCAATTTACGATCGTGATCCTTCAAGGTTCAACCATAACGTAAACCAGTTGCAGACTTCATCCATTTTTTGTGGAACTGTATAGTGTCCAAACCTGTAATTTCCAGAACCAAATGAACTCATTATGAAATGTACACTCAAATGTTAGGAAGAAATTTGTGCTGGGTTGGAAAAATAAAATGAAATTGTTAGCCATTATAGGTTCTGAAAGTAAGATTCCGGAACAAAATAATTTGTGTTGTGTGAGGATCGGTTGTTGTAAAATATGTATGTGATTAATATCTCTCAATTCAATAACAAAATAATTAAAAACACTTTGATTTGCATTCTGAATTCCCAATTCTTAACTTTTCTTCTTGTAAACAGGAAAGATCTTCCTTAAGCTGAAAAAAGCATACTTATGTGGTGTTTTATTTATTTTTTTCGGACTCAGCTAATCTTACTAATATAAAAGGAAGACCTATTTTTAATTGGTCTAACCCTGGTACTACAAAAATAACCTTCAACATCATTAATACCACTATATAATCTATTCAAGGGTAAAATGGTATACTAAACATAATTTACATATTTATAAAAAAAACTATTATTTTAAAAATAAATTAAAATACTTCAAATCTAGATATCTTTTAAAAACATATAAATTTTAAAAAATTTATATATTTGGAAAGGCTTTTTAAATTATCAACGCAATGAGTATAAATAAGAATATTAAATTTTTACTTTAAAACAAAAAAAATCATTATTTTCAAACCTCATATCACTAAAGGAGTCAAATACAAGCATGTACATAGCACATGTTTTCCTACTACCGTATGGAGCCGACTCACTATATGTGAAAAATTATTAATTAGCAAATAAAATAGAATTTTTGTGAATCCAATCAGATATTTGTCTAACAAATCAGATATAAAATGATACATAATTCAAATAGCTCCAAGTTAGATGTATGAGCCGAATCATACCTCAAATTAGACATCAGAAAAATAAAAAAACAAACTATGTGGCATTTGACTTGAGCATATTCAGATTCAAAGCACGAATCAAACCCAAACAAACAAAGTGTTCAATTGACATATTTTGTTACAGAAATCAAAAATGTGTAATTTGATATACTTTGATACACATAAATCAAAAACGTGAACCTGGAGAGATTCGATTGCTTTATGTATATCAAAAACGTTTAATTTCATATTTTTTGTTATAAAAAAATCAAAAACTTGAATCAGGAGGGATAAGGGATTTGATTACTTGCATAAAGTGATGTAGCATTGACCAAAGCAAATAAGTAACCATTCTATCCCCCAAAGGCCACATAAAAGTTGTCATGCTCATGGCATAGGTATGAATTTTTCAGTCCCACGCCCTCATTTTTCTCTTTACTTGACTACTTGTAGAGAGTATTTTTTTCCTTCTGGGTCTCAGTTATCTACATCAGAAAGGTAGAATCCAGTGGTTTCTTTTGCAGATTTTATACCCATAAATTGCCCAACACTGCAAAGTTGACTTATACAAAAGGTAAACCAAGAGATGAAATATTGGACCACCTTTTGCTGCTTGTAACTTTTAGCTTTCAGTACAACCACTGCTATTGGAGTTAGCTGCTTGTAGTATTACATGATGCAGAGGCTTCTAACGAGTAAAGTGGTTGAACGTTGATACTTTTACAGGCCGGCTCATTGAAGGAGGGTAAATGAAAAGACCAAGGCCGGTGGTCTCAGGCAAAACCTCTAAATGGGAGATACGTACAAAACTAACAGTGATCAATTTGGAAAAGAGATTGGTGGATATATATGTCTAGAGGTGTTGCCGGCCATGCATAATCTAATCCACGAAATTATATATTCAGCGTGTTGCGTGTTGTGTTGTATATATCAAAGGTTAAAACGTATTATGTTATGTCGTGCTCGAGGATATATTATGTTGTGTCAGAAAAATAATCGTGATGTGCCATGATATATTATGTCGACACACGATATTTTATGTTTTTCAAAAAAAATTATTCTTTAAACAATAAATAAAAGGAATAGTTTAAGAGACTTCTTTTAGGAACATACACAAAATATTGGCTTTGGAAAGAGTCATCGGGTGGAACAGTAACCCTCAGTTGTCCCTATCTAGCCGGTTGCGTCCATTAAATGACCATCCCTCAATCACGTCGGATCGTATTTCGCAAAATATTCTATCTATTAGCTAATTTCCATGTTGCTGCAATTTTAACAGTAACACATACATCTATTCAACAAACTAAGTGAAAAATTGTCTCTTTGAACACATTCCAACTTTTGAATATGGTCCAAGAATTTTGCGGACAGGAAAAGATACACTTGTTTAGGGATGAAGGGAGTATTAGTTTGGCCACTCTGAAAAAGTGTCTATAAAAACTAAGTCTTAGTTTCTCATTCCATCACAAGTTTTTGAAGATCCATGGCCATGAATACTGTTCTATGGTTGATTGGATTCTGTTGTGCTGTTTTCATTAGTCATGGAGTTGAAGCTTCTCATCATCTCTATTACAGAAACTTTCAATCTCTTCAATCTACTAGTATCCCCATTAATCAGCCTTACAGAACTGGTTATCATTTCCAACCTGCTAAGAATTGGATGAATGGTAATTAACTGTCTAAACCTTTCTCCAAAACACTACATTATCTTTTCTTTGTTTCTTCTTTTCTCGCGTAACTATGTGCCTATGTTTTCTTTGTGTTTCGCGGAATTTATACGGCCGCATCCCTCATACCCACGTATTTAGAAGGTATGCACTAGACTACTTATGGGGGCAAACGGCTGTATGAACTATAGGATCAGTAACATGTGTTTTTTCTTTTTTTGTCGTGCCAAAACAAGAAAAATAAATCGGATTATGCCATTCGACTATGATGATACGAGCAATATTCGTGAGAAAATTACTAAAGTTATATAGATTGATTGGGTGACGTTCATATTTTCTAGATAGCCAATTGTGGTACTGCTGCATCTTTATCTTTTTCTTCTTTCCGGTTCTAACTTATTCGTTTTGGGTTCCATACTGCAACTATGAATGAACAAATATGGCGTCGGTTGAATTCACAGATCCTAATGGTTAGTATTCTCATTTCAATCTAATATTCCTAGTTTGATTTCATGGGTGGTTTACGTATGAACTAAAGACTGGTAATTTTAATGCAGCGCCTATGATATACAATGGAATATACCATCTATTCTATCAATGGAGCACTTCTGGTGCAGTTTGGGGTGACATAGTGTGGGCTCATGCCACATCCACCGATCTCATAAACTGGATGCACCATAAAATCGCGATGGTCCCATCCGAACCATTTGATATCAAAGGTGTTTGGTCAGGTTCAGTAACATTTGTACAAGGAAAGCCGATTATTCAATACACCGGAATCATTGAGTCGAATCAATGGAACTACCAAGTTCAAGACATGGCACTGCCGAAGAACTTATCTGATCCTTACCTTACAGAATGGGTTAAGTCAGTTGAATACAATCCTGTCATTAAACCCACTGACGGTATCAATGCTAGTGCATTCAGGGATCCGACTACTGGTTGGCAAGGTCCTGATGGAATCTGGAGAGTGACAATAGGAAGCGAAGTAGGCAACGATGGAATATCGTACTTATTCCGAAGTGAAGATTTTATTCATTGGACTAAAGCTGAACAACCTCTTCATTCGGCGAATGGCACTGGAATGTGGGAGTGCCCCGATTTTTTTCCAGTAGCTGTTTACGGAAAAGAGGGTGTGGATACTTCAGTTCTTGGTCCTAGTGTTAAACATGTGTTCAAGGTGAGCTTGGATGATACCAAGCATGACTACTACACTATTGGAACTTATAACCCTGCAACCGACAAGTATACCCCTGACGAGGGATCCATCGATAATGATTCTGGTTTGAGGTTTGATTATGGAAAGTTTTATGCTTCAAAAACATTCTTTGATAATGAAAAGCACAGGAGAGTATTGTGGGGTTGGGTAAATGAATCCAGTAGTGTAGCAGATGACATGAAGAAAGGTTGGGCTGGACTACAGGTACGTGTATGTTTTAACTTCAAGTGTCCAAATCACCTTGCAGCGACTTTGAAGATGTTTCGTGTACTAAATTAATCTATCGGTTTTCGTTTTGCAGGCAGTGCCTCGAGCAGTATGGCTCACGGAAAATGGCAAGCAGTTGAAGCAATGGCCTGTTGAAGAGATAAAACAACTCCGCACCGAACGAGTTTCTTTACCTAGTCAAGTTCTTTCAGGGGGGTCAGTAAAGGAAGTTCCTGGTATAACAGCTTCACAGGCAGATGTAAATGTAATATTTGAACTACCAAAGTTGGAAGATTGTGATATCATGAAACCTAGTTGGGATAACCCACAACTACTTTGTAGTTCAAAGCCAGCAGAAGTACGAGGGAAATCGGGGCCATTTGGTTTGCTGGCTTTGGCTTCTAAGAACTTAGACGAACAGACAGCCATTTTCTTCAGGGTATTTAATCATGAAAACAAATATGTTGTGCTCATGTGCAGTGACCAGAGCCGGTTAGTGTAGTTTCATATTTCAATGTGCAATTCGCAGTTACTTCAAAATCTTATTTTATGACGTCAAAATCTAACCCAAACTTTGGTATCAACAGGTCATCTTTCGAAGAAAGCAACGACAAAACCACTTACGGAGCTTTTATTGATTTCGAACCTGAGCATGATAAGCTATCTCTCATGAGCTTGGTATGTGCAATTTTATAAATTTTGTGATATGTGAATATTTAGGTCAGATCCTATGTACCCCTTTTAAATGGGTTAGTTTGCCCAGTCACGTAGATGGATAAACGTGTTTTTCAACTATGATAAACCTATTAAATTTGAGTAAAGTAAATACTTAATTGTATTTTGTGCGATTCTTAACAATAAAAAAAATATGTTTTATATATATTTAATGGTTAGATATTATAATATATTTAATGAATCCCTTATATAATAAAAGTATATTAAAATAACTAAAAAGTAGGAGAAAAGAATATAAAATATTTAATATAAATAATGAACGACCAAGTGATTATCGCTGGAGACAAACACTTGATCGCGCGACTTACTCTTTGTCGAGCGACCAACTCTTTTTCGCTCGACCAGGACTATGTCGCGTTGTGCACCTCTCAAAGTTGAGTGTTTAAGAGGTCAATTTGATGGTTTACTAGGTGCATAATGGGTGTTTTCTTTCAAATTTAGTGTTTTGAGATGAGCATAGGACTTGGTCTTAGGAAGTTAATACGTCGATGATAAGTTTCGAACTCAGGTAGCTGGTATTATCACTCTGTGACTTTATTGGTGTACTCAAGTGCACTTGTCTCTTTTGTATATATGATCAAGGTTTCCGTGAACTAAATTTGACAAGGGGTTTTGTTGCAGGTTGATCACTCAATAGTGGAGAGCTTCGGTGTTGAAGGAAAAGCTATTATAACCGCAAGAGTATACCCAAAATTAGCTATTGATAATGAAGCTCGGCTTTATGTATTCAATAATGGAACTAAAAGTGTGAAGATGTCAAATCTTGAGGCATGGAGTATAAAGAAAGCTAAAATCAAGTATCTTGAAGATATGAAGTCCTAGGCAGAACTTTCCCTTCTCCGTGTGTTGCTTTATTATTTAGATTTTACATCTTAATGCATGTCACTGTAGTGCAGTGTGGTAAAGTCCAGTGATAATATCAATAATTTAAGTTTGAAACTCCCTAGTAATTAATATCAGGGTAAGAAAATTTTATTTACTTTTTCAGTAGACATCTTATAAAAGAGGCTTAAACTTTAACGTAACCTTCGGGTTTTAAGCCTTTAAAAGGAAAAAAAAATTACTTATTAGCATCAACTATGGATGTTTGCCTAGTTGGTTTGGTATTGACTCTCGTATTTGAGGTTAGTTATTTGAATTCCTAGACGTGAAAAACAAAATGTATTATTTTGAGGTCCGTCATCTTGGATCCCGGTCTTCGGGTTAAAAATCAAACCAATGATACGCCCATGGACCACGCTTCAGTTTTTGCTAAATGAGGCAGAATTTATTGGTTTTTGTTTACATATTTTAGGCCCATCGCCCTCTGTATATTAAGTTGAGATGTAAAATAAATCTGTTTAAAGGTTATAAGAATAGGTTATAAGAATTCTAGAGGGGGTTGTAATATAAGAATAGAACAAGATGTAACTATAAATGTTCTCTTCAATTTCAAATTTTATAACTCATTTGATCAATCAAAAAACAAATATAGTATAGATTTTTGTTGATCAAGAAAAGTATGGACTTTTGTGTTAGATTAGGTTATTATTAGGCAAAGGATGATATGATAATAAAGTTTATTAAAAGGTAACATGGTCATTTACTATGTATTAGGACACCTTATATCCCTCCATATAGACAAATTAATTTTGTTACAGCTCTTTTTTCTTCTTGGTGGTCCAACTCTCTTCTATCTTTTCTCTCAAGTCTCATCAATATGATTCTTCTTCTATCGAACAAAGACAAAAAAAAAAAAGAAAAAAATGTGATATTGCAAGATAGTAAGAGTTGATTTTTGGATGGTACATGTATAATGTCAAACCAAAGAATTGTGACCTTAAAATGTTAGGGGACAACTTCAGCTGCTTCGGCCGCAGTACCCTCCATTCCCTACGGCCGTGCAGCTAAACATGTTAAACCCCCATTTTAAATTCATTGCTATCAAAAGTCTTCCATTTATCTCTTGATTCCTTAACCATTTTGGTTGAGATCTCTAATTGGTATTACATTTGACTTTCTAAAGTCCCATTTTGTTATTTTACTTTACTACTAGTACACTACTGTTCTGTAGTTATCCAAAGACGCGCAGTTCAGTGGTTTCTTTCTCCTAGATGTTTTACCCTACAAAATCCAATCTAAAAGATTAAATGTTGGACCACTTTTTCTGGTACGAAAGTCATCCTGTTTAGTGCCTTATCTTGTCTGTAAAGTTGGGGCTCATGTCCATAAAAAAAAAAAAGTTAGGGCTCCTGAGAGCAATAAATTGCCCGAAAACACTGAAGATAGGCCAAGGTCTAGTAAATGCGAGCAAATGATATCAAATCATTTATGGCTGGATTAATGGTCTCGCCCATGTCTTAGGGTCCAGGGCTATTTGTTTATATTTGGACTGGACCCAAGATTATCCCTAGTCGGGTCGTAAGTTTCCCATAATGCTGGTACTCCATCTAATTTCTGCATATTCAACCTGTTATTAACCATATTTTGTTTTGTTTTTTTATAGATTTGGTAGCCCCAGACAATTTAATACCGCTGAAGAAGTGTTGCATTTTTACAATTTGATACTCTTTATAGCAGTGTTTCATTTTGGTCGACTGACAGAAAAATGATAAGCAATGGAAGATATATATCTCGAGATGGGGTTTAACATGTTGCGAGCGGGAAAGGAGGATGCAGCCAAGCAGTCCTTGGAGTATTATTTTAACAAGAGACTGGATTTGTGCCCATACTATGCACCTGAGCAGGGGTAATGGGGAAATGTTGGTGACAGAAGTTTATTTTTTCTAAAAAGGGACATAATAAAACATGGTTATCTTAAAACCGGTTTTGTTTTAATGGGGTTGGATGCCTGTTAGCACTCTCTATTTTGTTTAGGGCGTTTCTTTGGCTTTGCGGTTAGGAGTGGCCCTTAGTGGAAATGTTGGTGAGAAGTTTATTGCAGAAACCAATTAAATCCCTAACTGGAAAAGGTTAGAATAAAATTCTTAATTCAAGCTTCACTTCCTCTCATCACCATCTTAAATTCCTAATTTTATCTGTTTCCCAACTCGTGTTGTTCTCATTCTAGATACCTAATTGAAGTTCCACTTCCTCTCATCGATATATTGGGTAAATGTGACTAATTCTTAGAAATCTTTTTGTTGGTATGTGTAGTCTCTGAAATACATTTTATTCCGGTCTTTGTTGCAGAAACCCCATGAATCAATTGTAGCCGTTGGAAGATCTATTTCACAGGTTAGTACTCGATGAATTATGAATTATGAACCCTGTTGAAGTTACTTATAAACCAATTAGGCTACAGAAACTACAACTTGAAGAAAAAAAATACTTATCTTGAAATAAAGTAGGATTTGAATACTCAAGTAATATCAAATAAAAATCAAATACTAAATGATGAGTAGTGAAAATGTAATACTACTCTAAAAAGACCCTAATAACTGATTTTGAATTCTCTCGCACAAGGGCGAATAGTGAAAATGCAATACTACAGATCCAGTTCAAAGACACTAAAAACTGACCAATTTTGATAGTCTAAATATGGACCAAAGATATCTAACTGTTTATGGCTCCCTTAAAGATCCCATCCATGCCTTAAAGAACTCATCTCTAGACGGACCAGATTGAGTTATATGGGCTGCTTATTTCGGAAAGTGAGAATCCTGCTGACCAATGGAGTACAGGACTTCTGTAGTTTTGCACTGTTATTTGTAGTTTTATTTTCATTTATCAAGTAAACATTGTTCTAAAACAGGCTTATCATGATGATATAACAGTGGCCGGTTGTTGAGGCCATCGGCCCATTAACACATTAATAATCTCAAATCCTTTTATCTAATCCAGCCTTGCAGGCTAACCCCATTCTGATTTCTTTTGTCAAAAATCTTAAATTGTTTATACATTTCTTATTATTCCTTTGTAGTGTTTTCATCATTTCTTATAATTTCTTAAGATCGGAAACACTTTCCAGTATATTTTCAATTGTCAAACTCTTCAACTTTTCTGCTCGTAAACTATTTGGAAGGATCGATCTTTCTTTTAAGCTGCAAAGTGTACTTATTCTGGTATATTTATGTTGTTACAAAAATCAAAAACGTGAAGCAGGAGTGATTTGAATACTCGTGTAAAGTGATTGCAGCTGTTTATTGACCACCACCACGTCATTAAATTATTTTCAGAAAGTGAGAATATTAATGAGGGGACAGGGTCTAGCGGCCGGTGGAGGCCATTTATATATGTTATCATTTTATCAGGTAATAATGTAATGAAACGGGTTTATTATGATGTATAGCGGTGGCCGGTTCAGGTCATTACTCCTGTACGATCATGATCTATCATGGAGCCGTGGAGGCCATTATCCTGTAACGATCACGAGAATGTGCTAAATCTCTAACATATGGGCTACATCTCTGATGTAACTAAACTGTAAAAAAAAAATTGTCGAAGTCTGTTTATTCTCTTATTTATTTGATTTCATTACAGTATGATGAGTAGTTTTATTTTGCTTGGGCTAGATTATAGCCAAAGATAAATACTATAACATATCTTTTGCCTATAATAAAACCAAAAACTATGGCTTGGCGAATAAGGCGTATGAATATATGTCATTTACTAGCTAAGAGATTGACGATGAAAATTCAATTTCCATTAATTAATTTACCTTTCGTCTTCGGTTTTTAATTTATCGCTTCACATTTACAGTTTTTCCTATATATATCTTAGAAATCCAAGATATCATATATTAAACATATTTGATAGAAATTGAGTTTCCACATTGTACTGTAAGTCAAGAAATACAAATTTATCATATGGGATGGTTTTAGGTGACTCTTGTCTTATCTTGGCTATACTATACTATAGCTATAGCTAGGAGAAATAGTGCACTGTAATGCTTCGGCTTAAAACAAGTTTTATCCGGAGTTCTGCAATAAACTCATCCTCATTTTTCATAGATTGGATTTCATCGTAAAACTTGCTTTTATAACAATTCTAATTTTATTCAATGGTTTTTATTGGTACTCTTCTTGGCTATTACAACCGGAGAGGAAAGCCTATAAAGGCAAAAGAAATACACGGAAAGGAAACTAGATATATTGGCTTAAACACAATATATCCTGTATCTTGTGAAAACAGAAACTGAAATTCCTGGAGATCTTCTAGATATTGACCTGGAGATATGACAGATAATCCGATATCTTGCCATATATCTTGTCATATCTTGCGAATATTCAATACTCCCCCTCAAGATGGAGCATGTAGGTTTTGCATGCCCATCTTGACAAGTAGGAATTCAAGTTGCCGAGACCCTAGTGCTTTGATGAAGAGATCGGCCACTTGCATCTTGGTGTTGACATAGAGTGGCTCTATTTCCCGTGACTCAACTCGCTCTTTGACGAAATGGCAATCCATTTCCACATGCTTAGTTCGTTCGTGAAACACTGGGTTGTTTGCGATAGGTCTAGCTGCTTGGTTGTCGCAATAAAGAGGCGTAGGTCCATTTTGTTCTACCTCAAGTCCTTTTAGGAGCCATCGCATCCATAGAATCTCACTAGTGGTGGTCGCCATGGCTCGGTATTCGGCTTCGGCCGAGGAGCGTGAAACGACGGATTGCTTCTTTGACTTCCAAGAGACTGGCGCTCCCCCTAGGAGTAGAAGATATCTAGTTCGTGACCTTCTCGTGAGAGGACATCCCATCCAGTCGGCATCGCAGTAAGTAACCAATTTGGTTCCTCCATCCTTTGTATTTTGCCTTGGTCATTTCCCACAATAATAACATCATCGACGTAAATGAGAGCACCAACGAAAATTTTACCTCTTTTGTAAGTGAAAAGAGAGTGATCCGCAGAAGACTGTCTGAAATCAAGTTTGAGGAGAGCGGAGGTGAATTTTTGATACCAGTTCCTCGAGGCTTGTTTCAGACCGTATAACGACTTCCTCAATCTGCATACTTTTGTTCCTCCCCCTTTGTTGTAACCATGTGGAATTTTCATGTAGACTTACTCATTCAAATCCCCATGTAAAAAGGCGTTATTCACGTCCAGCTGGTGAATGGTCCATTCTTTCTTAACTGCGATTGTAAGCAAGCTTCTGATTGTGACTAGTTTATCCAGTGGTGCAAAAGTTTCGTGGTAATCGACACCCTCCATCTGGGTATAGCCCGTTGCAACAAGTCTTGCTTTGTACCTTTCTATTTCACCGTTTGGTTTGTATTTTATCTTGTAAACCCATTTTGAGTCTATGGCTCGTTTTCCATCTGGCAAGTCTTCTATGGTCCAAGTTCCATTTTCTTTGTGTGCTCTATTTCTCTTTGTATGGCAGTTCTCCAGTTTTTATCCTGCATTGCTTGTTCAGAACTTTTCGGCTCATCATTTGAGCTGATGGCGGCCAAAAAAACTTTGTGTGATTCAGAAATTTGCTAGGGGACATACCGTTGAGGGACGTTGACTGCATGGTCTATGGATGGTGGAAGTCGAACGTCGAAGTCGTTGAGATGAGCAGGCCTGAACTTATTCCGCTTCTCCCTCCCTGGCCCAACATCTCTTTCTTGGACTTCAGTACTCTCATTTTGACTGGGCTCAATATAGCATGTTTCGTCAGTAGCATTATTGTCTTGTACAGCTGGGCTATGAAGGCTGAATTCTTCCACCTCGGCTTGTTCAAAGTTGTTGAGATGGTCTGCTTCATTTATCTCATTGTCTTCGGAGCCTTGAACTTCCACAGGTGGATATTGTAGAATATCTTCCTCTTCACGCTTCATTTCCTGTGTATTTGTCGCAAATGGAAAAACATTCTCTATAAATTTCACATCTCTAGACACGATGATTTTGCCGGTACTTGGGTCATAAATTTTGTAACCTTTAATGTTATTGGGGTAGCCCATGAAGACACCTGGTTTTCCTCTTATTTCAAGCTTGTCACCTTTGGTTTCGAGATTTCGAAAGTAGGCCATACAACCAAGAATCTTCATGTGATCGTAACTGGGCCTTTGGTTATACAAAAGCTCATATGGTGTTTTGTCTTCGGTTACTTTGGAGGGAAGCATGTTTATGATGTAGGCAGAAGCTAATATACATTCACCCCAAAATCTTATCGGGAGATTTGCCTCAATTTTGAGTGCTCGAGCTGTTTCGAGTAAATGTCTGTGCTTCCGTTCCACAACTCCATTTTTTTGTGGAGTGCGTGGACATATTGTTTCTAAGATGATCCCTTGATCGGCATAGAAGTCCATCATCTGGTTCGAAGTAAATTCCCCTCCATTATCGCATCTTATTCTCTTAATATTTCTCTCAAATTGTGTTTTAATCATTCTGTGAAAATCAATTAAACACATGCTTGCTTGATGCTTGTGTTTCAGGAGAAAGACCCAAAGTTCCCTACTGTAGTCATCGACTATAGTTAAGAAGTAGCTTGCTTTAGTGAAGGAAAGATTTCGATATTTTCCCCATATGTCGCAATGTATTAACTCAAAACATCCATTCGTTTTAGTAGTACTGATAGGGAAAGGTTGTGTTGTCATTTTAGATTTAACACAAGAATCACAAATAACGTCATTGTTTTTGAAGGAAACATTATTAAGAAAACTGATTTGAGAGAGCTTTCCATCACCAGCATGACCCATTCTTTTGTGCCACGCATCCACTATTGTCATTAAAGCCTTTCTATGACTTCCGAAAAGCCCCATTTGATACAGACCATTTTTGCACCTACCCACTCCAATCAACCTCCTCGAACGCAGGTCCTGCATGACAAAGAAATCAGGGAAAAAGGTTACAAAACACTTTAATTCTTTTGTGAGTTTGCTGACTGATAAGAGGTTGCAAGTAAATCTTGGAACGTGTAGGACTCTTTTCACTTTTGTCCCATTGCTCAAGGTATGATTGCCCCTTCCCTGAACTGGCACGATTTCTCCGTTAGGAATGACGACAGGAGCTTCATCTACAGAGACGATTCTATCTTCTAGAATATCTGTCATGTTTGTCATGTGTTCAGTGCAACCCGAATGTACAATCCATTCATTTGTATGGTTAGTCTTACCTGCCATGTTAGCGCTGTGTGTATTATCATTTACTGACTTCTCTTCAAGGCAGATGTATTTCAGAAATTGATGGTATTGTTCTCTTATCAGTTTCATATCTCCCAGCTCGGTACACGGCTTTGTGTTTCTGTTGGATTGCCGGCAAGCTCAGCACAAGCAGCTCGTGGCCTGGATTTGGAATGTCTGCGGTTAGGCTTGCTGGACGGCCACCATTCATGATACTTTATCAACTTGAAGCACCCTTCTCTGTTGTGGCCTTTTCTATTGCAGAAATCGCAGTGTTCAGTTTGCTTAACAGCGGCGCCAACCTCCTTCTGAAGACTTCCAGCAGAAACAACATTGTGATTGGCTGTAGCTTGGGATACAGGCACATAGTTACGCCTGGCAGAGACCTGGAAAGCAGCAGTTTCCTGAAGAGACCTTCTCTCGGGATTGGTAATGTTTCTATGTTGTTCATCCTCAGCCACCAAGTGATAGGCATTGGACAGAGTTGGGGTTGTTTGCATAGACAGAATATGAGTTCTAACAATGGAAAACTCGTTTTCTAGACCCATGAGAAAAGTGTACATCCTCTCCTTCTCTTGATATTCTCTGAGAGACTTTCTAATGTCACAAACAAAACCATTACAGGTGCATTTAGGGGTGGGGAGGAAGGCCTGGATTTCATCCCAAAGACCACTCAATTTTGTGTAATAAGCTGAAACTGTCATCCCTTCTTGTCTTGTGTTGGAGATAGACTGCTTCAACTCATATGCACGAGGTGCACTTTCTTTGCCGAATCTCTCTCGAAGATCTGACCATATTTCCGCAGCAGTATTGGCATAATTGACACTTGATCGGATTTCTTTCTCCATGGCTGTAGTGAGCCATCCTTTAATCATGGCATCGCATCGCTTCCAAGCCATTTGATTGGCACTTTTTTCTTCCGGCCTTTTGATGCTGCCATCTACAAATCCAATCTTATTTTTAGCAAACAAAAAGATTTCCATTTCTTGAACCCAATCCAGGTAATTGTTGTCAGTTAAGAGGTCATTGACATGCATTTGCCTAGGATAATCTGATGGGTGTAGGTAGTAGTGTGAACTGTGGTCAGAACCATCAGTTCTTGTTGCTTCCCTGGTTTCATTGGCCATGGGTTTAGTTTTTGATTCCGTTGGTTTGTTTTGAGCTAGGTAGAACCTGCTCTGATACCATAAAGAAATGGTTCAGTGGTGACAATGATTTTTACTGATACTCTTCTTGGCTATTACAACCGGAGAGGAAAGCCTATAAAGGCAAAAGAAGTACACGGAAAGGAAACTACATATATTGGCTTAAACACAATATATCCTGTATCTTGCGAAAACAGAAACTGAAAGTCTTAGAGATCTTCTGGATATTGACATGGAGATATGGCAGATAATCCCATATCTTGCCATATATCTTGCCATATCTTATGAATATTCAATATATAACAATTCTAATTCTATTTATATTATCACTCTTTAAATTCCCCGATTCACCACTTTTGACTTTGCCAATCGCTTGGGTCAAACAGATAAGCTAAACCCATTTCGAATTCTATTGTTAAAAATGTTTTTATTGTATTATTTTATTTTTTTGTAGACAGTTTGGTTGAAGCTAACCCCATACCAACTCATATTGTCAAAAAATCTTTCGTTATTAATTTGTTGTGATTCCTTTGGTTTTCTCTCATTTTTTTAACAAAATAATTGAAAACATTATAATTTCTTTGAACATAGACTTTTTTGCTTGAAAGCAATATTGAGAGAATAATTCCTTGAGCTGTAAAAAGTATTTACTAGTAGTTACCCTAGTTAGTAATTCGTCGAATGATTTGAGAATCATTCACGAATTATAACGTTCTATTCGGGAACAAAAAATACGGGCATAGACGGAATTATATGCGTACGTTCTGTATTTATGAAGATTCGGCAACAGAATTCGGCTGTAGAAGAAATCGTAATAGTTCATTCCAAAGCTGATTTAACAGTCAATTTCAAAAACGAAAATAATCAAAGCTATAATTTTTAAGGAATCCTTCTAAACCAAAACGTAGCAAATTGTTTGATAATCAAAAAGGAGAAAAATTATTTTTCTTTTGTAGATTGAGAGAGATAGTTAAGCAAAAGAATAATTAATTAATTAATAGTATGGAGATAGAACGACACATATCAGGTGTTTTCAGCCTTAGGGCATCCACAGTCGTGCGATCAAAAGAAAAGATCAAAGATCAAAAAATTTGATCTTTACTCCGTCTCAAAAACAGCGGTGGATAGTCAAGTGAAACATTAGGAATTCGCATTCACGTAAGCGAAGTGTTAGCGCATCGCTTGAGGAGACGGACGAGAAACTGAAGCTTCGCCTGGTCCAAGCGAGATGCTGCTCTACCGCCTATAAAAAAAAATCCAAGCGAAATCCCAAGCTCTCGCCCACACACTAAGCGAAATCCCAAGCTCTCGCCCAAACGGTATCTTAAGCTTTCGCTGAGAATGGGCGAAATCTTAAAAATTCGCTTATGTGTAAGCGTGATTCTGGGATCTCGTCTCAGCAAGCGAAGCATTAGTAGACCGCTTGCGCTGGCGAAATTCTAGTTCCCCGCCCGTGTTTTTAAGCGAAATCCTGGGACATCGTTTGTACACATGCAAACCTCTAGTGCTTCGCTCGACTATAAGTTTTAGTCGTCGATCAGCGATTACTTTTAATCATGTACAGTCGATTTCGTCGATTAAAAACCAAATTTGATCGCACGGTTGCGCTTGAAATTTAGCGATTAAAGATCAAATTTAATCTTTGATCTGGGATTTAATCGATGACTGCAGTTGCTCTTAGAGATCTTGATTTGCATAATTTTTTTGTTTATCTATGGAGATGGAATACAAAGGAAGAGGGAGAAGCGCCGCGTGAGGAATAGAATAGTAGATCTTGTCGAGTAATATAACCATAATATAGTTCCAATTTATACCCAGCAAAATTGTCATATACATTACAAAACTTGGTATAAAAAACCAAGGTGAACAAACTTACCATGCATAAAGCCCTCCCATATTATCTTTTATAAAGAAAAACCATTTTCATTATTTTCAATATACCCGAGATGCCCTTCCATATATAACCTAGGTATGTTAATTTTCTTCTTCTTCTTCTTCTTCTTCTTCTTCTTCTTCTTCTTCTTCTT
>JAJJMC010031179.1:43681-76609 GCA_023531435.1 Papaver californicum | reverse complement strand
TTCTTCTTCTTCTTCTTCTTCTTCTTCTTCTTCTTCTTCTTCTTCTTCTTCATCTCCCCACCACCATCACCAACAACAACAATACTTCCTCCGCCACCATCACCAGCAGCGACACCATCACCAGCAGCGACAGTACCTTTTCCGCCACAACAACACCTTCGTATCCTTCACCAACACCTCTCTTCTTCTTCTTCTCCTCTCCACCACCATCACCAGCAGCAACAATACCTCCTCCGCCACCATCACCAGCAACAACAGTACCTCCTCCGCCACAACAACACCTTCATATCCTTCACCAACAACACCTCCTCCTTTCCCATCGCTTCCTCGTCGTTATTGTTTCTCCTCCACCACTATATGTCCAAATCCACCAACAACAACACCTCTTCTTCCTTCTTTTATCCTCTACAAACATCACCAACACCTCCAGATCGTCATCGCCGAAAATCATCAACAAAATATAATGATATATCATCATTGTCGAAATTAGGGTTTTTTGTTAGTGAAACGTCAGAAAAACTATGAAACCTTTTTCGGTTTCATAGTTTTTTTTTAATTTCATCTTACTACAGATGAAAAAAACTATGAAAGCGAAAAAGGTTTCATCATTTTTTTTTCATCTGTAATTTTATTTGAACGAAAAAAGAAAAACGATGAAACCAAAAAAGGTTTCATAGTTTTTTTTTATTTCATCTTACTACAGATGAAAAAAACTACGAAACCGAAAAAGGTTTCCATCATTTTTTTCATCTGTAATTTTATTTGAACGAAAAAAGAAAAACGATGAAAGTAAAACTGAACATAATTGAATCATGAATAAATAAGGGTGAAAACAAATGGAATTGAAGTTTTCTATCTTTGAACCTAAGTATGAAAGATTGATTTCGAAACAGATGAAACCTAAACCTAACAGATGATGAAACCATTTTTGATTTTGATCTGTGATTTTGTTTTGATTTTAGGTTGAAATTGTTACTGATGATGATGAACAACAATTTCGTCAATATTTTAAAATTGTTTTTATTCTGATTCTTGTTGTAGATGATGCAGATGAGGATGATGAAGACGAGGATGATGAAGATGAAGACGAGGATGATGAAGCTACTGATGATGAAGACGAGGATGATGAAGCTACTGATGATGAAGATGAAGACGAGGATGATGAAGCTACTGATGATGAAGATGAAGACGAGGATGATGAAGATACTGATGATGAAGATGAAGACGAGGAAAAAAATCCGTAAGGTGAAGGGGAAAAAAATTATGTAAGGTGAAGGTGAAGTGGACGTGATGGACGTGAATAGTTTCTGAATTTAGGCTGAATTATAAGTGATGATAATATGGACAGTTGGTTTATAATGGGTTTTTTGTGTCAAATTTGTTTTGTTGGGTTTAATGTAGTTGGATAGTGACATCTTTAGGTTTATAACCCACGATCTATATACATTATATATACTTATACTCCCTATATTTGTTATATAAATATTATATATTTGTGCTAGAATTTTTGTTATCGAATTCATTTTTCTAAAACAAATTATATGTGTACGTATATTGTTCCGAATTATCTTCAAATTACGAACCGTTGATCAAATTTGATGTTTACGAATCCGAATAATACATATTCATACGTTTGTCAAATTTTAAATTACTATACTTCATAAAAAAAACAAATACGTGAATTAGGAGGGATTTGATTAAACTTGAAGGTGATGTATGACAGAGCAAATAACTATTCATTCCATCACCCAAGGGCCACATAAAAGTAGTCATGCTGGGCTCATCAGCTCATGGGTATTGATTTTTCAAGTCTCACGCGCCTTCTTTTTGTCTTTTGTTTTTTTCTCTTTACCTGAATAGTAGTAGAGAGTATTGATTTTTCCTTTTGTTTTGTAGCTATCAATATGATGAGAAAGGAAGGATCGAGTGGCTTCTTTTCCAGTTTTTGTGCCCGTAAATTGCCCAGCAATGCCAAGTTGACTTCTGCAAAAGCTTAACTGAGAGATGAAATGTTGGACCATCTTTTGTGTATCAACACGGTTTGATTTGATGTCATAGTTTCTAGCCTTTTATATTTTGTATTTGGAGATTAACTACGTGATTGGTGGACATATATGTCGGGTCGGGTGGTGATAAATGATCCTCCATTTAAATATACTCAGGAGGAGAAGAAGAAGAAGACATTAACTGCTCTGTTTCATTAAATATTCACAACAAAACACACTGTTTTTCAAAGTCAGAATCTTGATTACATACCCCGATAGGCTAGGCTACGTTTTGTATTGTTTCCATCCAACTAATTTCCCACTTTACGTTTTACATCACAACCCTCACCAACATAACTAACTAATGAGTGACATACTTAATTTTAAGTCATTTCAAAATACCAAATTTTACGGCAACGGAAATGTAACAACTTTTTTTTTGGGGTATATTTTTTATCTTTAAAAAAATTCCGGCAATGAAATAAAAACAATTATTTTAGTGTAGAAATCTTATTTTTACGAAAAATAAATAAATAATAATAACTTTAAAAAAAAAAAGTTATGATTTGAAAAAAATAAAAAATAAAAAAGAGCTATTTCTAATAAATTATAACTAGTAGGGTTATTTAGCTTGTTTAACCTAATTGTGAGAGTTAAACTTAATGTGTCATATCCAAATAAAAAAATGGTACTTTCTAAAAATAATTATATTTTTTTTCTAATTTAACCTATTATTTTTAGATAAAAATATAAAAAAAAATAAAGTATCTATAGTATATAACAAACTGCTCAAAGAATAAATCATCTTTATTCCTCAAACTAATGCCAGTTTAAATCGGGCAATTTTAACCGCATCCCAACTTCCATATCTTTCTCACAAAATGGGTATTGGCCATACTTGATTGGATAAACAATACTTGACTTATTGACTTTGAAAATCATTCTCTAGTTGTCTACTTGTACAACTTGTATGATATATAAAATTTCTTTGAAACTTGAAAACTCTGCTATATAAAATAAAATATTGATTTTCTCTGCCGAATCAGGAACTGTTGTTAAATACTGATTAACTTCTCATTTTCATCACAATTTTTGTTTTGAAGATCCATGGCCATGAATACAGTTTCATTCTGGTTCTGGTGGATTGGAGTCTGTTCTGTTTTGATTGGTTATGGAGTTGAAGCTTCTCATCTATACTATAGAAACCTTCAATCTCTTCAATCTACTAGTATCCCCAAGTATCAGCCATATAGAACTGGTTATCATTTCCAACCTGCTAAGAATTGGATGAATGGTATGTATTTCTTCTTTAACTTTTTTATCTTTTCTCTGTTTTTCTCTGTTTTTATGCGGTTCTAATGGTTTTGATTGGTTGTGTTTACATGTTCTAACTATGGAATGGATGATACTGTTTTGCTGAATCCACAGATCCAAATGGTTAGTTTTCTAATTTCTCTAGTTTTGTTTGTTGTCATTGTATTTAGAATTCTCTTGTTATGATTATTCGGATTTATCAGAGTATGAATTTGGTTGTTGTCATTAGGATTCTCTTGTTATGATTATACGGATTCACTTTGGTGGCTTCACTTCACGGTCACCTAAGCTTAGTTTGTTATGCTTATGTTATTAGGAATACTTGCATCAAATTCTTTGTTTGTTATCAATGTATTTAGGATTCTCTTGTTTTGAATAGCTGGATATATAAGACACGATTTGGTGGCTCAACTTCGGCTTAGTTTGTTATGCTTATGTATACATGTTTATTGCAGGACCTATGATTTACAAGGGAATTTACCATTTGATGTATCAATGGAACCCTCTTGGTACAGTTTGGGGTAACATAGTGTGGGCACATGCCACATCTACTGATCTTGTGAATTGGATTCACCATAAACATGCGATTGTCCCATCCGAAAAATTTGATATCAAAGGTGTTTGGTCAGGTTCAGCAACAATTGTAAAGGGAAAGCCGATTATTCAGTACACGGGTATTATCGAGTCGAATCAATGGAACTACCAAGTTCAGGTTATGGCAGTGCCTAAGAACTTATCTGATCCTTACCTGACAGAATGGGATAAGCCTGCTAAATACAATCCTATAATGAAACCCACTGATGGTATCAATGCCAGTGCATTTAGAGATCCAACTACTGGCTGGAAAGGTCCTGATGGAAGGTGGAGAACGATAATTGGAAGCAAAATTGACCGTAAAGGGATGGCGATTATGTATCGAAGTAAAGATTTTATTCACTGGATTAAAGCAAGACGTCCTCTTCATTCAGCAAGGAACACAGGAATGTGGGAATGTCCTGATTTCTTTCCAGTTCCTGTTAAAGGAATGAACGGTATCGACACTTCAGCTATGGGTCCTAGTGTTAAACATGTTATGAAGGTGAGCTTGGATGATACCAGGCATGAGTATTATACAGTTGGAACATACGATCATGTAAGGGATAGATATGTTCCTGATAAAGGATCGATAGAGAGTGATACAGGTTTGAGATACGATTACGGGAAGTTTTACGCTTCGAAAACATTCTTTGATGATGAGAAGAACAGGAGAGTGTTGTGGGGTTGGATAAATGAATCGAGTACTGTAGAAGAAGATACTAAGAAGGGCTGGTCTGGATTACAGGTACGAAAAATTCTGCAACTTAATCTTCAACCTATTTTACTTCTGAATCGACTGAGCGAGCTTAACACGATAATTAGCTCGACAATTAAACACCAAGTATCTAACCAAATTTCAAATGCACGGTACTTACCATCTTTTGACAAATTACAAGTTCTTTATGTGCACTAACTAAAGTTAATAAGCAATGTATGTGGTTTCTTTTTGCAGGCCATTCCCCGAACTCTTTGGCTCGATCGTAGCGGTAAGCAATTGATGCAATGGCCAGTAAGAGAGATCAACTCTCTTCGTAGTAAACGAGTAATTTTACCAAGCCAAGTTCTTAAAAGAGGATCAGTAATCAAAATTTCAGGCGTAACAGCTTCACAGGTATGTCCCGTTTTCTAACTAAGCTTATTACCATTATCTGACAATGTTATAGAATTTGATTACCCCCTTAGAGGGCAACTATCTATTGGATGGTGGGTCTACCCAATCTAATGCTAAGGGTATATTCCCACTTAGAAACTATCATTCTTATCTCTAGCAAATCAAACTCATGTTTCTTATCAAGTTTGGTTCACTTCACAGGCAGATGTTGATGTCCAATTTGAACTACCGAAGTTGGCAGATGCAGAAATCATGGACCCAAGTTGGGTTAACCCACAATTACTATGCAGTGCTAAGCCAGCATCAGCTAAAGGGAAGTTGGGTCCATTTGGTTTACTAGTTTTGGCTTCTAAGAAATTTGAAGAACAGACAGCTATCTTCTTCAGGGTATTTAATAACCACAACAAGTATGTGGTGGTCATGTGCAGTGATCAGAGCAGGTCAGCTTACTTCATTTCTGGAATGCATTATAGATAGCTTCGTAATCATTCTCCATGATTTCAACATCTAACCTGAAATTTGGTATGCACAAACATCAACAGGTCTTCTCTGGAAGAAAGTAATGACAAGACCACTTATGGGGCTTTTGTTAATGTTGATCCTTATCATGATAAGTTATCTCTAAGGAGCTTGGTATGTCAAAACTCTAACTCTGTTGTAATCTTATGATATGCATATTAATGTTGCTCAAATTATTGATGAATTTGGGCTTTGATGTTTGCAGATTGATCACTCTATAGTGGAAAGCTTTGGAGTTGGAGGAAAAGCTTGTATTACTGCCAGAGTTTACCCCAAACTGGCAACTGGTGAAGGTGCTCAGCTATATGTATTCAACAATGGGACTGAAAATGTGAAGATTTCAAGCTTAAAAGCATGGAGTATAAAGAAAGCGCAGATCAAATACTGACAGAGTATATGAGAATCTTGAATAGCTAATAGATTAAAGCAATTTAAGAATTTATTTTCTGATTGAAGTAGTTAAATTTTCAGTGTCTTACTTTGTTTGAGGATATTGAATAAACTAGACATCATTTTGAAGAACATATTCTTCTTTTGAGTAATTACTGCATTTACAGATTTATTCTCTGATTGAACAAAAATTATCAGTGTTATTATTCGAGGATATTGAATAAACCAATAAACCAGACAAGACATATTTTTCTTTTGAGTAACTACTGCATGAAACCACAGCAAACAATTAGAACCAGCAAAGGCAAATTCGAAATTCGGTGAAATATAATACACACATGTGAACAGTTTTGAGCAGAAACTGGTAAATAGTGGGGATAAACCCTGCAAACTAACAAAAGAGGCACCCTGAACCTGAAGACTAACTCATTAGGGAGTAAAAACTATACGCTGCCATTTTAAGAGAAGCAAAAGAATGTTGTAAAACCTTATATGTGGACGTTCATTTCTTCTTGTTCTTGCCTTCATCTTCATCTTCGTCCTCGTCATCTTCATCATCCTCATCGTCTTCATCATCATCATCATCCACATCCTCGTTATCAATATCTTCAAACTCATCATCATCAAGAGCCTCTCCAGTGAACCATGACACGGCATGAGGAATGATTTTGTCTCGAATAGTTGTCCTGTAAAATGGCAGCACATAATTCACATAAATAGATTACAAAAAAAACAACCTAGTTCACAAACTTAAGGCCCAATTTACTATACCATCTACAGGAAAAGATAAATTGTCTAACAAATAAACAAGCAAGAAAGGTTGAAAATCTTACCCGACATCATAGTCTTGTTCCATTTGACCTTGAAGATCTTCAGCCTGCCAAAATCATACCAAAGCAAGAATTATGAACACGCCAAACCAACTATAGTTCATACCTAGCAAAAACTAAAAAAGAGACGAACTTACAGTTTCATCATCGATATCCTCATCATCTTCAGGGACTTGTGGTGGATTGAAGAAGTTGAAAAAGCTTTCACATTTTTCAGTTTTAGTTATGGGTTTGATATTCTTGGAACCCTTTCTTGGCACCTTCTTCAGGACTTTTTGTGTCAAGTTTTTTCCTGGTAGCCATTCAATCTCCGTTCTGCAAAGTCCCAAAACCGGTCTTAGTTTTCAGGCAAAAAACAAGGAAATCTAACACCTAGTAATCTTAACCAAGGTAATAACTACTCACCCTATTGCCTTATCCAGAATAGGTTCATCCTCATCCACCATGTCATATATTTTTGTTAGGACAGTATTCTTGAAATACGGGTTAGGATCAAAGAAGAACTCAAGCTTGAAACCCTTAAGACCTTCAACCCTGCACCACTTGATATCTTTGAGATACTTGAGGGCCCCTTCATCGCGCTCTTGAATCTGAACTCCAGAAATGGCGACGAATGTTAAGCATAAAATCCGAGTAGGTGATTTGGATATGCGAAACTAGGGAACTGGCAGAATTAAAGGCTAATACCTCATCAGCTAGTACTTCATTGGTCTTCATTGCAGTCAGCCAAAAGTTAGGCACTCCTTTTTCTGCAGAGCAGACAGTAAGATATAATTTCCAAACTATACTAAAAGTTACGAACGCCATAGAGATGGTTTTTAGTCACTTTGTACCTTCTGTTGCTTTATCGTCTTTTTTGTCTTCTGTGGCTATATTGTCTACTACAGCTTCACCTGAAACTCCTCCTACTTCAACCACACCGTTGACGATATCATACCTCTGTCAAGGAACCAGAGAAAGTTACAAGCAGAAGAATAATATATATCGAGTTATAATCAGCACTCTGAATTCGTAACAAGCAAAACTGATTGTCAAAATAGTTTGTATATTGCGATATCTCGTTTTTCTTTTCTTTTAGAAAAAAATTCATGTAAAACCATTGCAGTGTCAGAATAGGCACAATTGCACTCAACTAAATCGAACTTAAGTGCGATGAGCTAGCCTGATTCTAGCCTACTACAGCTGTTAAGCTGGATATCACGTACCTTGTCAACATATTAACTGATAAACCTATTACCTAATTGCTACTCAACATTTCCAAGATAAGTACAGGCTTAGGGGTGATGGATTATTACCCATATGGGTTAAGACATTCCAAGGTTTCTTGGTATAACCATAAGAGGTCTATATCACAATCACCAATGCACTATATTAGCAGTAACAGACACCTATACCTACATCTTTTAAATTTTTCGCCTATAATGCCATGTTCACAACCACACAAAGGAAAACTAATAAGGGAGACACAAATTTACATACGACTTCAAACTTGCTAGATAGAAGTACAGAAAAAATACCTCGGTGTAAAGTGGTTCATAAAGCTTCTGGTATTTTGCTTCAAGTGCAGCCCTCTCCTCAAAGAATTTTGCTTCGAGCTCATCATGTTGGCCCTGCAAAGTATGAATCAAAACTCTTAATTCTCCATAAACTCAACTACAAACTTAACCCGCCCAGCTCAAGCTTATCATCGATGTTGATGGCAAGCATTTATGAAAGATACAGAGAAAAAGGAGTCCATAGAGACAATACTTATTATTTTAAAAATTTACGTTGGTCAAATTATGCGTAAAACTAGCGCTAAAATTACAAATCTAACTTCTAAAGCAAATGGATAATGTTCCCATACAACTATTTTCCCTATGTTGCAGCATCGTGAGATATGGAAAAGATCACCTTATTGTACTTTTTCCATTTCATTACAGGAACTCAGATTCTTATCACAGCACACTTCCTATTTTGTCTCTGCATAGCAGAACTTACACGACTTAAGTCCAACCATACCAGCTACAGAAGCATTTAAAATCCCCCAATGCACTAAAAGGTGCTTTTACTCCTTGCAACAAGCATGCAATTCCATAAACGATAATTCGAGACAGCATTGCACAAAAACGGTAGAGATAAACAAGATTTCCACACAATTGATCAATCGTAACACTGTGACAAACGAAAAGAACAAAATGACAACAGATATGGAACAATAATGGACCAAACACCTATGTTCCAATTAGAGTTTCATAGCATTACAGCAAACAAATGATTCAAACCAAAACAACATGCAATCAAACTAGACCCGGTTAATCAAATTACACATTAAACCCAAATTAAAAATAAAAAACAAACCTGAATCTCTCGCAGAACTTCAACACGTTTCCTAACATTTGTCGGAAGGGATTCAAGAAATTCGGGTTGTGCTCCTCCTAATGACAATGACATTAGCTTATCCTGCAACAACAACAACAGCCAAAACCCCAAATAAAATCAAAACCCTTTATTCAAAACCAAGATTAAAAAAACCCCAGAAACTCAAGATTACAAAACAAGTACTACCTTAAGAGCTCCAACAAGATCTGCTCTATCTTCAGCAGTCAAAGCTTCATTCATCATCATCAGTAAAACAAAACAAAATCAGGGTTTTTCAAATACTAAAAACAGACTCAAACAACCAATTAAAGTAAAGGGTTTTTGAGATTATCATCATTACCAGCAGTAGCACCAGGAAGAGCAGATTCAACATCAGACATGTCAACCTTGTTCTTGCTCATACTTAAACCCCTAGAATTATCTCTTCTCAATACCTCAAAAATCGTTTTTTTTTGTCTGTTTTGTAAGAATTTGAGATGGTCTCTCTTGTAAAAGAAAGACCCTTTTCTTATATATATAAAAGATTTGAAATTTCTGGAAAGATTTCTCACAACTCATTAAAAAGTAACAAAATATAAACAGAGTATCTCTCTTGCTCTCCCTGTCCTGTTACCATCTGTCTAACGTTGGATATGTCACAATCACCTTGATTGTCTTGTGAGGCCTCATCTATTGTTCTTAAAATTTAAACCCTTCAATATTCTACTCTCTTCATTTTAAAATAATAGAATTATTTAATTTAATAATTTTTATTTTATTTTTTATTATGTGAGGGTACCCAGGCCCTTTAAAACACCTCATTCACCTGATAAATGTCAAACCAATAGGCCTTCTTTTTTATGGTATTTAGCAAATGTTTTGGAGTCTAATTTGGTGTATATTTTCTGATGTATTCGGATAGTGTTTTAATTGCTATCTTTTATTTTGATTTTGAAATTATTAGAGGGAGATAAGATTTTGAACACAATTTTGGTGAAATCCGTTGTTGGGTGTTAACTATTTAATCTATTAAGTGAAAATGGTAATTTAACACTTTTTAAAAGAGTGTGCATCAAATTGAATCCGACATTTGGGATGGTAGTTTGAGGGATACAACTCTAATAATTTATTGTCGATGCATACATGTAGTTATTCGCGGTAGTCTTTGATTGTATATCTCGTATTTATTACTCTTATTTGTATGCTTGGTTAAAATGGATACATTTTATTTAATTTTATTTTATGTATAATTTTTATCTATAGACCACTTTATAACCATAATTTATAAACAAAGATACCAAATTTAATGGAGACATCAATCCATGGATCCACTGAGCTGAAGGCATGGTTTTGTATAGATCGGTATCATCTATTAGGTTTGGTTAGGTTTGGTACTCATATATCAATGGCGCTTTTATACCTTATATTTTAAAATGTCACAATAAATGGTGATGGTTTAGAAAGAGGAGTGCGTAGTACTAGCAGACAGCTCTTTAAATTAATCGTACAATACCGAAGATTATGTAAAAACCGTTAATTCTTTGGTCCTATTTTAGATGAAGGTGAATAATTTTTTTTTAAATCCAAATTAGATGAAGGTTTTTATATTTTTATTAAATTTTTCATTATTTGTTCTTGCATTTGAATCAGACACTAAAAACAAGAACAAAAAAACTAAAAGATTTAAAAATTTAAAAAATTAATATTAAAAGGTACATTTAGAGAAAAATTAGTCTCTCTTATTTTTTTTAGTCTATGTAAAAATACACAAACTTTCAACAAAACTGATACTGAGACAAAAGGAATATTAAATAAGATATTTTAAAAAAATAAACAAATAATTAACCGCACATCTCCTCTGGGAAACTTTTTCCCACTCTTAAAATTTTGCAGTTTTTAAAAATCAGATAAGTAGCTCAAAACCATCTCATATCCGTTGGTAAGAATTTCAACCTTTTGGTTGGCCCTCCTAAGAGTTGCACAAGCTCTCATGACTGATAATGATATATGTTTTATCTTCTCCATATTTTGAAAACACACAGTACAGAGACAAAGACTCATGTGCACGAGGTACAAACAGATAGTTGTTGTGTGGCAAGAGTCTTACCGCAAGACAGTCACATCAGTATCAGTATCAGTACTAAGCTAGCTAGGTTCTATAGGCTACTATTTATATTGTACGAGGAATCAAACCGAGTCCACAAACTGGTCTTTCATTCACGTGAAATATCATTGAGGAGAAAAGCAGTTACATTTAATTTGCCTTAAAACATAACTTGTACAACATATCAAATGTCTAGTTTCTTTGGTTAAGGGCCTTTGCCCTTGGGGCAGACAAGATATAAAGCAACATTAAGAAACAGTGACATTTTAGTGCAACAAAATGTGTACGCCCGTCCTTTTGGCATCAAAAACTTTACCTCCGGCCAGCAAGGAACATAAAATGAACGCAGTTGGCATACAAAAACAGTTGATTTCACCTGTTTTTACTTGGCTCGTCAATTATAAAAAAAGGGTGAAAATCGGACCAGAGATCCCTCGTTGAGAGGTTATATATTATGATAAGGACCATAATGTATCCACCGTAGGGGAGGGTCTTCTGTGAATGTTTTACAGTAAAAAAATATTTGGTCAAATCATGGACCCGGAATGTGAAATGGATTCTACACAAAAGAAATGTTCTCTAGGACACAGAATTGGATACCTGATTGGCAAAGAAATTCCTAGTATCAATACTATTACTGGAGTAGACAATCTGATCATCATTCAAATATATGTTTTAGAACTTAAACTAAGTTTCTTGCATTTGGAATTTAGACAAAGTAGGAAAAGTTGCCTTTCCAGCTTGTTTTTGCTTTTAACAGGCCAAAAGCAAAAAAAGAAATGAGACCCAGACTTTGTCCCAATGGTGGAATACTTTTGTCTGGTGATGAGTAGATGCCATGAGAGTCTGGCAGAACTTATTGAGCTGCACATTTATTAATCAAAAACATTGTACAAGCATGTCGATAGGCGCAAAAAGAAAAGTTTAAATTACGTTCGTTCCATATAATTCGATGCGAAAATGATTAAAGAAAATATGTTCACCAAAATGTGTGTGCATTCCTATCACAGTTTGATCCGATGTTTACCTGAGATGGATTACAGTTCAAAGTGGTTCGACTCTTTCGGTGTGGTTCGTAGCCTTGCCTTCAATGCTTTTACTACTGCTGAACTATCTTTCTTTACCAAAAAAATTTGTTACGACTGCCATGACCGACTAATATTCCTCCCTGTTAATCCACACCAAAAAGCACTCTTGTATCTAATTTTTTTGAGTCCAATAACCAAAGGAACCAGTGGGAAAATAGGAACCAATTCATGCCTCTGTCGTTTCAGTCACAGTTCGACAAATGATAATTCGTTTCAAAGTCACGATAGTGTCTCTTTTAGTATTTCTTTTACTGGGATGGAAGGAGTAATAAATAATAAAAAAAAACTACTACGTCACTCTTGCACCTGCATAAGAAACTCAGACTATATCACCTTATAACAAGCTTTATAGTTTAAGATTACCTTAAAAAGAAGTAAAGACCATTAGAAATATGATTCAAATAGTTTCTACAAATGCAAATCAAATGTTTTGAACTCTAAACACTTCAGACGACAGTTTTGTAAAAACCCATGATTCAGATAGTTAATAGTAACAGAGTTTTACAAAATCCAGTCGCAGAGAAGAAACTCATAGGAGTGAAGCTCAAACCCTAATAGTCAATTCAACTCTCTGTTTTTTTATCAGAGAATTTTTAAACAAATATTTCTTAATGAATAATTTAAACAAAATCAGAGAATTTTAACCAAATCTTAACAACAGATCAATTGAAATACGTGAAGAATAAAGAATCAACTGAGGACGAAGCTTCCTTACAATTTTTTCTTGCTCACCAAATGGTTATTATTCGGTGGGACAGTGCTTTAAAGAAAAATGAACTTTGATAAAAAGAGCCCAGTATATCATCGGATTGTCAGAGTTGAAGGTAAACGGGACTACCATGGCTCTATTATACTGACTTGTTTAGTTAAATCCATTGGAAATATTATATTAACTTGATTTGAATAAACAAAACGGGCTTACTTTTAACCCTCACAACCCGATCTACTGCGGCTCTATTATCAAAAAACAAAAATCAATACTAATACTTTTATGATAGTTTAAACAGTCGTGCACTTAAACACTCCCAGAACCGTATATCAAATATAATAAATAATTTACCATTTTTGGAATAATAAGTTTCACACGAAAATCATAAAATCCGCTAAAAAAATGATTTAAAAATTTTATGATTTTCATGCAGGATCCACCGTTCCTAAAAGAGTTCATTACTTTTATTTTGCGATTTCGTGTATGTTCAAACACAGGGTCTGTTTAGAAAGACTAACTTTTATATCTATAAATCTCAATCAATAACTTCATATGTTTCTTTTATTCGTTCCTACTAGGCTACTTTTGAATCGCTACACTGCTCTCCGAATTACTGCTATGCTTGGAAAAGAAGCACTAATCACAGTCCAAACTTACAGTTGTGGCCAATACATATTATTGGTTGAAATTGTTTTTGCATAGGATCCACCATTTCCTAAAAGAATTTCTCTTCTTAAATTTTAAGGTTTGAAATTGCATATATTAGTCTGTGTAACCAAGGTAATTCCTTAGAAGTATAGAGCTTGAATTATGAGAAACAAGGACTACTTGCGGACCAAATCTTGAATCTAACAATTTAAACCTTAAAATCTTGAAATTTTTAGTTTTTTTGGGAAACAATGGATCCCACACAAAAACGATTTCAACCAATCATTGAATGCCCATTTATTGGACTACAGATGTATGAGAAAGTTCAGCAACTCTCTGACAACAAATTACATGGGGAATAATCATGATAAACTAGGTGGTAGGGAGATTGAAAAGGATGAAGAGAAATAGAATCTGATGAGTGAACTCACGAAAACAAAGATCCGCTGTAATCTAAACCCCTTTCCTTCATATAAAGAATGCGAGTAGAAATAGGTTTTCATAAACTTATTTGTACTCATTTCTCTCATAAAAGGGAAAGTGATTTAGGTTCGGGCAGAACTTTCTTCTTTCTTTTCTTGAGCTCATCACTTTTAGAGCTTCTACTCCCTTTTCATGGAATTTCATATATCTTAAAAGAACACAAAGCCGATGAATACACTAACCTGTGGACGTAGGCCTTAGTATGTCGTAAATCCTAGTGTCAATCTCATAATTCTCTTATATGTTTATCATCTTGTTCTCTAGTATATCACCATTAGATAAAGTTTGTGATAACTACCAGATTTTTTTTGTAGTTCACAGCTCTGGAAGGCCTAGCAGCTCATCTGTGCCTCGTGCCTATATAACCTGCAGCAAATGTTTACATGTTAAACCCAAAGATGCATAAACCCTTCTGCCTAGAAAAGTTCATAAAAATGACTCAGAACTGGAAAAGATTGTAGATGTGAGAAACCCAAAATCCAAAAATGAAACCTTTCTGAAATTCAGCAAGAGGTGAGAAACCCAAAATCTAGAAATGAAACCTCTCTGAAACTCGGGATGAGGCATTACAGCATTACCTAATCAAGAGGGAAGCAGCGTTTTCAGAAACACCTTCCAAATAACATATGCATATAGATAGATAAATGCGGTGCCTTTTAAGCCGAGCAGTCCCCAAGTCCGAAATGAATCAAATCACCCCTTCTAAAACCTATCTGATATGTTCACAACATGATGTTTCAACCCATCTGCAGCATCTAGACCATGTAATTGATGAACTATTAATATCATCGCCGAAAAGGCGAGTGAAAAAATCATCAATATTAAATAAAAATATTATATCATGAAAAGGAAAAGTAATCACCATAAATCAACAACCACAAAGGCCAGAAGAAAACCAAATTACCAGGATATTGTTCATAATCCACCTCATGTGAAATATTATTATACATTTTTTGGACATTTTACATATGTATATTGCTTTCTAGTACAACTATGCCAAGTTGGTGAGCACATACTAGAGATGATCCAAAAGTTGTCTTTGAATCTATGTAACTCATTACAGGCACATGCTACACACAAAAGTTGTTAAAAGTAGACAAAACTGATGAAACTATGCCTTAAGCGATGTCGATAACCTAATGCGACAACATAGCTGCTTCTCGAAAAATAGAAAATCGATTAAAACCAACATGATCTACACCTGAATTAAACATCATTCAGTATGTAATGCCAATAAACCAAGACATGAGATATTCACATAACTAAAAAAAATATTTAAAAACGAACATTCTATCTCTCTTATGCATTTGCACGAACGGTTAAGTTCACAAAGTGGATAAACCAATAAACTGAACTCAGAACACCACCTAATAGAGCTTTCTTAGATAGAGCTTCAACCTTGTTAATGGAAGTCCAAGATTTATTGTAAGAAATTCATGCAAAAAAAAAATTTATTTTTGCTACCAATACTTTTACAGTAGTTTTAAACAGATGGTGCGCTTAAATACCCCAAAAACCATAATACCCTAAAATAAAAAGTAATGAACGTTTTTGCGAATGGTTGGTCCCACACGAAAGTTATGGAATCCACCAAACTATGATAGATTATTTTGGGAGTCTCCTGGCTTTCATATAAGGCCCATCACTGCCAAAAGGGTTCATTACTTCTTAATTTAGGCACACAGTTTTAAGGGTGTTTAAACATAGGGTCTGTTAGAACAACAACTTTTACATCTACAAATCTCACTCAACATAAGAGGAAAACATCATTATTTTTCTAATTAGCTTTGCTCGGTGAATAGGATTGAACTCATTACAGTTTACTTCGTACTAGACTACTTCTGAATCGTTACACCGCAAACAATGGTTAATAGGATTAGACTCATTACAGTTTAGTTCCTACTAGACTACTTTTGAATCGTTAAATTGCAAAATATGCTCTCCAATCCACTGCTATGCTTGCAAACAGAAACACTAATCTCAGTCCAAATTTACAGTTGAGGCCAATAGATGGCATTTTCATGCTGATTGGCATCTTTTTCATGCGTGATCCACCATTTATCAAAAAATATTCCTTCTAGATTTTTAAGGTGTAAATTGATGGACTACAAGTTGGTCTATAAACTTGAATCCAACAATAAACTGTAAAATCTCAAAATATTTACTATTTTGGGAAACGATGGGTCCTGCATGAAATCAATTTCAACCAATCACTGAACACCACTTATTGGAGTACAGATGTATGAGAAAGTTTAGCAACTCTGCGACGACAAATTACCAGGTGAATGATCATGATCAACTAGGTAGCAGAGAGGTTGAGAAAGATCCCACATGGGTCAAACTCTATTAAAGAATAAAATCTGATGAGTGAGCTCAATAAAGATCTACTCAAACCTAAACCACTTACCTTTTTATAAGAGAAGTGAATAGAAAGAGGAGATTTTCTACTCGCTTCCCTTATAAAGGGAAAGTGATTTAGGCTAGGACAGATCTATCTTCTTATCTTAAGTTCACTCTTAGAGCTTCTATTCATTTTTAATGAAATTTCATGTAACTTATATGAACACAAAACCGATGAGTACACTAAACTGTGGATGCAGGCCTTTCTATGTCGTAAACCTGGTGTCAATCTCATTATCTTTCATCTTATGATATAAAGTTTGGGATAACTACCAGATATTTAGTAGTTACAACTAGAGAACGGTTTTTGCAAAATTCTTAAATGAAATACAAATGTCAAGTTTGATTTTGAATCAGATTTTGGTATGAGAAAACCGAACTTCTATGATTTTTGAAAAGTCAAATTTTTTCCTAATTTTTTTTCCGAAAACTTTCTTTTATTAGCACAGTTTCCGAAACAATGTTTTAGAACTTCATTCAATAGACTTAACAGTCTACCAGAAGCAAAAAGAAGGAAAAATGTTGTCTGACCTAAATATTTTTTTCAAAGAGGAAATAAGTACAAACTAATCAAAAGAATATCCTCGACTTAAAAACTAATCGCATATCCACATGCTATGTTTTTAATCAAAGAAAGTTATTATAATCAAATTATACCCTTTTTTTTTCTAAAAATGAATTCAGACCAGAAAAAACTTTATCCTCTCATGCTCTTTGCTTTCTTGGAAGAGCTTCAACCTTGTTAATGGAAGTCCAAGAATTACTGTAAGAAAAATTATGCAAATAAAAGACCAACTCATGAACATAGGCTTAAGAAAAATGCTACTACTCTCGCTCTTTATCTTAGTTTTAAACTTCACTTTTCCGTTACACTGTCCACGTAACTACCGGTTTTACGATCTACAAAAGCATAAAAACGATCATAATAGTACAAATCCAAGAACCAGTAGAACCAATGAATATAAATAAGGCGATAGAAAATAACACGCAGAACGACTAAATATATTTATGCCCATTTCTAACAACAGAACACTAACATTTAGTCGTATGGAGAATGATTGACTAAATGTTTTACCTATTTGCAATCTATTGTGACAATAAATGCTCATCTGTTTGCCATTCAGATTCTTTTCCATAATCTAAATTGCTAACTAGAACCAGACTAACTTATTCCAATTTATGTGATCTTTGTTGTGCTCTTAACAATTGGTACAAGATAGCATCTTACAAATTGAATCTTGGAAAAATCATTGCAATCCAGCACCACATGAACAAGTGGACTTAGAATAATGCGGTTTCACCCAAAACCTCAAGCAAACAAAAACTATAAAACAGAAATATACCTACTGCAATTGCTAAAACACCCCATTAATTATATGATTGATCTTTTACCTAGTCGTAGACAATAATAATTTACAAAACTGGGCCTTCTTTGCAGATGTTCAAATAATTGCGCTAAGCATATAACACAAGAGAATGACATCATTTTTATATGTTCAATCACATCATTATTATCTCATTAGCAATATTCTCCACTTGCAACGAGTGGACAGTAGATTCTACCCAAAGATACTAAATATTACTTAATTTGATATTTGTTTCTGCAATGGTATCATGCCTATGCTAATTATGTTATCAAGCAATGAGAAATTGGTGCAAATAGCTAGAACAACATCTTAATCTTATCTAGCTAGTTAAGAGTGTGTTTACAACATCAAATGTAAAAATGAATGCTGAATTAAGTATTTAATACGTAATAGCTAATAGGGGATAAACCAAAAGTTCAGGTAAAAATATTGTTAAATCAGCAAACAATGGTAGAACGGAAACAAAGAGAAACATCAAATTACCTGAACTAAGATTATTGACCTATCATTCTCTTTTGGCTACTGAAGACATTCATTGCAACGGGAGACGATCCCATTATAAAGGGTTTCTTTGTGCTTCAAGTTAACACAATTTGAACCTCTAACTGGGGCCGTACGGTCATCACTTGCAAATACCAACATGTGCAGTTTCCTTGGGTTCCAGCCCGCACAGTTCACAGCTCTGGAAGGCCTATGTAACACTCCTAACTGCCAACTTGTGCCTCGTGCCATATATCTAACACGCAGCAAATGTTTACCTGTCAAACCCAAAGATGCATAAACCCTTCTGCCTAGAGAAGATAATAGAAAGGACTCGGAGCTAGAAAGGTGAGTAGAGGTGAGAAACCCAAAATCCAGAAATGAAACCTCTCTAAAACTCGGCAATAGGCATTACAGCATTACCTAATGATTAGTAGAAATTTTTGATGCTACGTAACTTACCGAATTTTGATAGGGAAATCAAAATCAATTCAAGACCATATTTAGCAAAATTCTTAAATGAAAATGACTAAAAACATATAAATCTCAAGTTTGATCTTGAATAAATAGGTTTGGAGAAAATCAAACTTGGTCTTGAATCCCAAAATAATTTTTTTGAAATTTTCTGTTATTAGCATAGTTTCCAATACAAGGTTTTAGAACTTCATTAAAGGGAACACCCTACCAGCAACAAAAAGAAGGAAAAGAATCCTTTCTAACCTAAATCTTTTTTTTAAGAAAAATAAGTACAAACTAATTACAAAAATACCCTTAGCTTCAAAACTAATCGTATACCACTAAGTTTTTAAGCCAAGAATATTATTGCAACTAAATTATACCCATTTATTCTTAAAATGAATTTAGACCAGAAAGAACTCTATTCCTCTCACTCTCTTTGCTTTCTCAGATAGAGCTTCAACCTTGTTAATGGAAGTCCAATAAGTACTGTAAGAAAATTATGCAAATAAAAGACTAACTCATGAACACAGGCTTAAGATATGCACAGGCCTAAGATATGCAGAACCTTGCAAAAAAAATTCTATCAATCACTTTTCTGTTACATTGTCCAAATAACTATCTGTTTTACGATCTACTAAAGCACAAATCATCATAAAATTACACATAAAGACAGTTTTTTTATGCCCATTTCTAACTGTAGAAGACAAACATTTTCTCATATGGAGAATGATTGACTAACATTTCTAACTTCCATAACCTGTATTGCAAACAAGATCCAGGCTAAAAATAGATGCTCAACTCAGAAAACAATGTTATTTACATATTATTAACTGAAATGAAGAGAAACATCAAATAACCTGACTAAGATGATTGACGTTTCATTCTATTTGCTACAGAAATTTTTAGGTTCGTCCATTGCCTCTGTGCCATATACAACCTGCAGCAAATGTTTACCTGTTAAACCCAAAGATACATAAACCCTCTGCCTACAAAAGTTCATAAAAAGGACTCACAACTAGAAAAGAATATAAAGGTGAGAAACCCAAAATCCAGATGAAGAAAAAAAACACTATAAAATTCACGAGAGGCATTACCTAATCAGGAGGAAAGCAACGTTGTCAGAAACACCCTACAGATAACATATGCATGTGACAGACAAATGCAGTGACTTTTAAGCCATGCAGTCCCCGAGTCTGAAATGTGTGAAATCACCCTTCTAAAAACTAACTGATTTATTCCCAACTTGACCTTTCAATCCATTTGCAGCATCTAGACCATGTTAATATTGATGGATCATTATCACCACCGCGGAAAAAGGCAATTGAAACAATCATCAAAATGAAAGAGATATTTTCTATCTTAAAAAAACAGTAATCACGATGAATCAACAACTACAAAGGCCAGAAGAAAACCAAATTACGCAGAATATTGTTCACTATTCCACCTCAGGCGAAATACTGTAATACATTCTTTTGGATATTTCGCATATGCCAAGTTGGATTACTTTTAATACAATTATCCCAAGTTGGTGAGCACATACTAGAGATGGTCCAAAAGTTGTCTTTGAATCTATATAACTAGATACAGGCACATGCTACACATAGAAAGTGTGGAAAGTAGACAAAACTGATTAAACTACGCCTTAGGCGACGTTGATAATCAAATGTGACAGAATAGCTGCTTCTCCAAAAAAAGAAAATCGATCAAACCCAACATGATCTATACCTGAACTTCACATTATTCAGTAGGAGCAGATATAACAAGTAACCAAGACATGAATTCTTTACACAACTACATAAAATTCAAAATCGATCATTGTACTTCTGTTGAGCATTTCCACATATAATTGAGAAGTTCACAAATTAGATAGACCAATAAACTGAATTTAGAACATCACCTAACATGAAGTATCCAAAAAAAAAATATATCAATACACAGACCCATTCACTCATGGTCCAGTAAAGGTATAATTTAAGCATTTTCCATTAATTTTTTCTTTTATTGTGCACATTTAACTATCTCCTTGTGGGTTCAAAACTTCCAATGCATCATCAATTACTCAATAGAATTTTGGTTAGACACAATCAGCACAGGGTTAAGAAACTCAAAAAATCTCAACCAAACACACATAAATGAATCTAAACTAAAACAAACAGACAGAATACACAAAACAAAGAAAAAGTTAGTTACCTGCAGCAGATCTTTCCAGTCCAAAGTGTTCCAATTTATCAATTCATCATTCCTAGTCCCCCATCTGGAGCAAGGGGGGACTGGGAAGACACTCATGTAATACGCTGATACCATAATCTTCGGATACAAAGACCACGTTCTGACATTACTAGATCAGTAACATCAAGCGTGGGTCTGTGTGTCTGAAGATTATGGATGAGCTAATTTAGGGTTTTCCGGTCCCAACTCAGTCTCTTTGTAAATGAGCTGAGCAAGTGTAGTATTTCCAGTCCCCCCATGATTTCACAGTCTACAGGGGGGACTTGGTAAAACGACACTAACTCAACTTATTTAGGTCGCCATTAGTAAGAATCTCTACTGGTAGGCATTGAAGGATTGAATCTTGAAAGGGCAAAGGTTACATTTTTAACTTCAATTTCTTCTTAATTTTGATAGAATATTAGATGGAGATTTGAAATTCTTGGGGCTAGAAAAGAAATAGATAAAGAAAAAATGGGGTTTTTTTCTTTTTGTCGATTTCATCTGATTTGAGGAAATGAATTTTGGTATTTATAGTCTAGGGTTTGAGCAATTTTGGGTTGAGTTCATGATGTTGGGTGCGCATGTGTTACATGTAACCATTCCCGAATTATGGATTTGTAACTTAGGGGCAGTAACTTTTTTTTGACTACTTCTAGTAAAAGATCAATAAAAATGTCTCTACCTTCATTCTTCACTAAGAGTCTAAGACCGGGTCTTATAGAGCCCTTTCAAACGGGCTTTACTACCACTGCTGACTCACCTACGAGGGAGTGTGGCTTTTTGTGGCCGTGAACCCTGAGAAGAAGATGTTAGTACTGCAATAATAAAATACTGGTAAAATAATGTTAAACAGGATTTTTAAAAAACGAAATGAATCTGGTCCTCCACACCTTTTAAACGAAATTATGTTTAACATTATTTTTTCAGTATTTTATTTTTGCAGTTCCAGCAATCTTAACATAATAGTCTGCGGGTACACCTCAAGGATGAAGGATGTTATACCCGAATAATGAAGATGTATTAAGGATAGAACTGCATGTTATAACTCGTATAAGCATAATACAATTTACCCACTCTCAAACTTAGCAGCAAGATTTAAGAAAGAAAATAAACAAGCAAAAGCGCACAACAAAGCGAGAAGAGGGGAAAAGAGCTAGGGATAGCATCCTACTTTGGGGTGATTTGCAAATGATAAATTCGTTTTCTTTTATAGGCAAACCAACGAGGTGAAATCAATGTGAAATGATGACAGAATAATGTTGACATAATGTTGTAAAATTATGTTGACATAATGTTAAAAACCGTTTAGAAAATATTTTGTCATAATGTACATAAAATATTTTTGGTAAATAAATAATATTATCTTAAGTCAAAATGCCCAAGTTAAGCAAAACAATTAATAGGGAATCAAAAAAAAAATTAATTTCCTTAAGAATAATTGAAAACAATTTTGACTAAAATTAATGGATCTTGGTTGACATGCGTCCACAGCGCAAGCACAAGCCCAAGCCCTAAGCTCAAGCCTAAGCGGTAAATATAGTCTGCCATCCCGTGCCCGCCTATGTCATATTGTTAACTAAGACATTTAGTTATATGGAGGACATCCATCTTTAGTATACCCAATATGGGAATAAAGGTTCTCTTTCATGCACTCTAAATAAGTTGTTAGGATCTATTCACATAAATAAGTTGTTAGGATCCGGTGTGGGGTTTTCATCTAAAATGCCTCGGTAGGATGAAAGGAGAGAATCCAACTTATTAATCTCCGTATGGAACTCTGCTTAGTCCATGTGAGACTATTCCTAACTATCTCGTATGTGTTCCATCAAGCCAGACACACCAAACAAGTTTAGTAATATAAAATACTAAAGCGGGCCCATCTTATCAAGATAAATACATATTTTATTAGATTTTAATAATAGTTAATTAAAAAAGTTATTTCACAAGGAATGGTTTCTTGCAAAAATTAACTTTTCGGCGAAACCATTCATCGCTAAAGTTGTCTCTATTTCCGTGGAAGGTACCTATGAAGAAGGGATTTTCGCTATGCCTTTAAGTCAATTCAATGGTTGTGAAGATCTCATAAGACTAATAGCACGTTTTGATACCAGAAGTAGAAGTGTTTCTGCTTCCCCAGAAGCAGAAATCAGAAGTAGAATTCAGAAACAAAATAGTTTTACTTTACAGAAGGTTAACTTTTCGTCTTCTAGAAGTCGTTTTAAAATTCGATACCCAAATTGATTTCTTGCTTTCGACTTCTAGAAGTCAAAAAATAACTTCTCATATGTAATCCAAACAGGCTATAAGTCTTATGGATAAATTTGAAGGAACGATGTGACCCAAAAACCGTGGTCTTTTCTCACCATTCAAAGTTTTTCTCCTCAAATGCGGGGAAAGACCGGAAGGAAGAAAAACTTAGACGAGGCATTATGTCTTGCCAAAAAAATACTTTAACAAAATATGATGTCTTCCTTATATTATTTTTCCAGTTTAATAAAACTGACAGTAATTATGTTTAGCCTACCATAAAATCCCATAGTCAATCTCATCGATGACGTGTCTCCATATTTTTGGTTTTTTTTTTCTTCTTCCATAATTTCCTCATACTGAAATCTTTAGTGTCCCCATCATCTTCCAAGGACACAACAAACCAAATTAATCATCTTCATAAAATGAGTGCCCAATGAAACTTAAAACATTATTTATTTTGTAAATTCGGTGAAAGTAATCATAAACACGAAGATTACCTTTCCGCAATATAAATAAATTGTGTCGGAGTTAAGGAACTTTAACAGACTGTTCATATTTTTGTAAATGAGTCTCCAAACTTCTTGAGAAGTTTTATATCCAGTAATTTGACTTCGAATAGGTTCAGATAATCTTAAACGCATATGATCAAGTTTTAATTGATCGAATTTAATCCATTCTTGATATTCGGGATTTGGGATTAATTTGTTTGTACTTGAGTCTAGGGTCCGTGTCGAAGAAATTGGTGCTTTTGAATAATATTGGGACAAACCTAGCAAGCTTGCTAAGGAGAGGTCCTCGGGGGGAAGAAATTGATGAGATGATTTAGATGAAGAAGAAGAAGCCATGATATTGGGGGGAAATTAAAACCAAATATCTTACCATGTTGAAAGTTTGGATGGATGTACAATGTATGTAAATAAGGGGAAGCATTTTGGATACTAGATCGGCGAGGCTCGAAAATATCTCAACATAATAAAAAAAAAAAAAAAGGAAAGCCACGTCATCGTGGGATTGACCGTGGGAACTACGGTGGGATGAAAAAATTATTGAATTTAAATCTAATAGTTGACCCATATTTTGTATTTAACATAATAAAATTATTTAAAAGCAAGAAATGGTATCTCGTTTTTGTTTCTAAAGTGTGAAAAAATCCCGTTTAGGTCAATTTTCCCTCTCCACCTTAAGACTTAGTTAATGTCCCAAACTTATGTAGTAACACTATTTTTATTCCCTCAATTTATACTGTAAGACTTAGCAGAAGACTCAGTTATTTATATAAATTATATGTAGGTAAATTTTGATCCGAAAATGTTGAGTTGTACGTATCCATCGTAGCACTTCAGTACTGAAACGACACAAAAAGAATGAAATACGAGTCTGATCGTTCTTTCACCAAGCCGATTCCATCAATTGACTAGGCGTTGTCACTTCGCTGGGAACCCACTTCTTGTTCCGTTGCTTGTGGAGTTGATTCTTCCCTTGCCTTCTTTTTTATGTTCATAGTTGTCAGCTTTTGGAAATGGGATTTAGCCTAGGAAGCCCAATCTTACCAAGAAATATAGCTAGCCGAGTAATAGAGTTAACATATCCCCACCAGCTGACCCACCTGATTCTAGCCAACTTTCCTAATCACCAGTTCCTGCCCAGCCAAGACGACCAAGGTGACTAAGAAGAGATCTGCCAGTACCTCGACCAAACATAGTTTTAAATCCAGGGGCTTAATAAACCGAAAAAGATATTTTGTCTCCTTACCATAGGCAACCCAATCAAGAATCCATTCATACAGATCAATAAAAGAGTTATTCCCTCATCCTCATGTTCCGACTTCGACCTTGAATGGATCTCTTCTTGCTCTTTAACTTCTATTTGGTTCACGAATATAAAGTGGAGTTGTTCCAATTGCCCAAGCCGCCCTTCTCTGACTTAATCCACTCCACTCTTTCTAGGAGAGGATCAACCAACTCATGGTGTACTTACATCGGGAAATCTAGAGGACCTTAAGGAAAACTAAAAAAGATATTAGCTACTTGTTGGTCGAATCAGTCTATATCTTGATCGTCTCCCTAAAAATGGATCGAGGTATGACCGCGATAGAGAAAGAGAGCACTTGAACCACCCGAAAACAACTCTTCAACGAGAGCTGCACATTAAGGCTCGAATGACTAAGTTGTGGATGTACTGGATTGTCTACTACCCCTTAATTTCTTGAATGTGGAAGGCTGTATGAAGTTTCATATTTGACTCTTTGAGTAGCGATAGAGACTCCATTTAACTTAGGTTGATCTAGGCCAGAGGAAGACCAACGTCAAGGTAACTCTTCTTTGAAACACTTTGATATTGCTCCTGGATCATAATCTAAATAATGAATCAGAGCACGTGGAGCCATCTCGTTATCTTTCTATTAAGAAAAAGTATGGCGGACTATCTGATATTTATATCAGTTGATGAAAGAGTGATTCATCCATGGAGTTGAATACCTCATTCAACAATTATTTTTTTATCCAACCCGTAGGAATCAATAGAAAAGGAAAATCCCTTATGATGCACCAGATCCGACTCGGTTATTGACAGAGAGAATAGATCTGCCATTTTTTGAAATCTCTCTTCTGATTCAAAATCGCGGTGTAACGTGTACCCCCTGTTTCGGTCATGGAATAGATAAAAGAAAGAAAAAAAATGGATTTTGGTTCAAGAATGAAATCTTATTGGAACTGTCCATATATGGTTCATCCTTCGGAACCACATCACATCGCGGATCTGAAGAAATAGGATTATTGCCACGCACGACCAGCCGTCCATTAATTGTTAAAGCTTCCGGTCGGGGATAGATTGCTGATATCTTATATAAATAATTAACTTCTTTTCCCGGTGATCTTGGTTCTCTCTTTCATTATGCACTTCCCCTCTTACTAAGAGTGGTTACTAAATAAAAATTCAAAAGGTAAGAAAAGAATGACACTTATGCCGTAACCGGGCGTCTACTATTGGATATATTGGTCTGCCCTTTCCAGCTAGGGAATCTACTTCCATAGGGCCGAGTGACTGAAAGAAAGTGGCGCCAATTTCAAAGGCTTCATTCATGAGCGAGAACATCCTGGTCAACCAGACAGTGTGAGTAAGCTCTCCGCTTCTGCAACTGGGTAGTATCCCTAAATAGATCAATTGTACCGAACCTTCCTTTCGAACGAAACCGGGGCTGATGTTGTGGCGGTATCTAGGAGCTATACTGATATGGAAGTAGACTTGACTTAACTTTTTACTTCTTATTTCTATGATCTATAGAATAATTGATCAACGGATTAGCAACTGACTGTTGTCTACGATTCATGAAATCCCATCCACTTACTCCATGTGATGACCTCTCGAAACGCAAACATGTCCCTCTTTTTATCCATTGGATCCAATTAAAGGGCAACGATCAATGATACGATACGGAGTCCATTAGTCAACTGAGGATTATAATGAGTAGCTAGTGTGAAAAATGACTCTTTCTTAGGTCTGCAAGGAAATAACAACATAGGGACTAAATAAGAATCTAAATAGTGGGGATGCATGTTATTCTTGAAGTTGGAGTCTCCAGTTTAAGGCTCTTCCGATAGTTGTTGTGCTATCATGCTATGTAAGGAAAGACAGATGTATCTTCAGATAGTGAGACTGATCCGTCGAGCAACCAAAGATTATAGAGGTCCTCTCGGGCGTCTTTCCTTTCCTGCGAGTATAGCATGATGATCCCAAGTTACGACAGCTCCAGTGAAAGGAGAATAAGGGTATTAAGAAAAGGGATTGCTCAAGGATCTAAAACAAGAATCCCTTTCGGCGGCCAGCATGATCCAATCTCTATTGTAGGAGACAAAAACGAATGGAAGGACGCCCAGAAGAAAGCAAAAAAGAAGAGAACCTCTGACACTATGAAGGGAATAAAACCATATCGAAGTCTTTCTTGTACGACTTTGGTATGCTGTCCTTCCAAGATGGATTCGCGTAGAAGTGGTGGACTTTCTAACATATCTATTTCCGCTTCTGATCCAAAGAAGTGTCAAGACATCAAAATAGGTAGGATGAGCCGGATCTTGGAAGTACTTTCATGGCCATGGGCTACTGATTCAATGGAAAATGACTTTCCACAGCGCGAAAGGTTAGTAAATTCATTCTAGATCAAATATCATAAACTTGATCTTTATAAACCAGAGAAAAGTGAGAAGTAATAGTTTTAGTTCTTTGTTTTCCCGAAAACTGGACTCTTATTTAAAGCCAGAAGGACATCGTTACCGCCGATTGATTTAAGGAAAGTTGACAACTCATTTTAAAACAATAACAACTATTTTAGCTTGATCTTTATACTTTATGAACCTCTATTCAATATAAGTAATTTTTTTGTTTGATCTGTGTCGTTCGGAAATGGATTCAAGAAAACTGGATCAATGGGGTTTGGGATACTATAAATCTTGATTTCCTTTCTTAACTGGCTCCTCGGGATGGATGTCTTAGCATGACTCTGCACTACTCTTATCCCTTTATCAAGGGGAGCACGAACAGCGGAATGATCTAATGGCAGCAGGAAGGACGATATTAGTTGTAGCTTCACAAAAAGGCACGATCTCAAAAAAGCAGGATCTCCGAGGCATCCCAGCGGCGGCAGGACCTCCGATAAAATAAAGTCTACTCAAAAAGTTTCGGGATTTAAGAACCTTTCCCAGCTTTTGTATCTTATCAAGTATGCTTATCTAACTCATGTTTTTTTATCATTCATTGCAGTCAATTACCCGGCTACTAAGGCACCTAGAAGACCCCAAATGGATGGCGCATCCAGAAAGAATAGACGTACAGAGAGAAACCAACAAGACCAAGAAACGGAAGATCACCCCGAGAGAATAGTATTACGGGGGTATATTTAACCAATGACTTAATCCTTTCAAGACCAACGAACTACCAATTTTATAAAACTTACAATCGTGTTCAGTTCAGTTCTTATCCTAAAAATTACAGTCTCACTTCTACCTACCTATATACATATATTTTTTTTTTGTTCTTATGCTATTATATTATTGATAATTTAACGGTACCTCAATTAACCATTTTGGGATGCGTAGGATATCCAATCAATTGATTAATTATTTTTAATTAAATTTTTTCATTTTCTAAATGCTTTTGTAAATATGATCACAACCAATTTGGCATCAGTGATATAGCAGTGTGAAAAAAAATCACATATCTTCGAGCAATGACACGATAATTTATAAAACTTTATTATACTCCTGCCATCCCTATTCAGATGGAGGTTTATGACATTTTATAAGTTCCATATTAGACGAAGGTTTTTATATTTTTTTTCTAAATTTTCCTGATTTATCCATATCTCAATATCATATATTAAATTAGGAAATAGTGTAAGTTCAAAATTCTAAGTGGCATTCTTAAAATCTATATTTAAAAAACAATTTCTCTTCACAACTAAAATAATTTCACAACTCTACATTAAAGACTGGAACTAAAAAATAGGAGTAATAGGAAATATAATTGTTTAGAAAAAATTTAGTCTCTTTCTTTTTTTCTTAATTTGTGTGAAAACACTATCCCTTTCATCTAAATAGGGATGAAGGGAGTAGTGATACTACTCCCTCCTTTTCATAATTTTAGTCCGCTTTGACTTTGTCAAAATATTAAGGAGATCGTAGTATTTTGCTTGACTACCGTTAGTTATTTACCTATTTTATTTTGATAAAAATGTTAGTATTAAAAACTACCTAAAATTATTAGGAGGATTGGAAATAGGATATAAAAAAGGAAAACTAAAAGATTATATACTTATGGAGTATAAACTTAATAAGGGATTTAATTTTTAGAGCTAGATATATTTTCTTTTAAAAAGAATGAAAGATTAAGAAGAAAGATATTTAAAATTCGTTTCCTGATTATACAAATATTTTTTAATATTTTAAATTGGATCCCGTTGAAAAATAATTTATAAGTATAAAAAATTAATGGTGTATTTGAAAGTTTATTAAAAAAATACGACTATAAATAGAACCTGGACATAATTTTGAAACCTATGAAAATGAAATAGAGGATAGAAATAATGAATCAGAGGGAAAAATACTTAAATACAAATACGATTATAAAAATATTGCTTGGTTTAGAAATTTAGTAAATGTGGCTCAAGGCATGATGATCTATAGTACTCCCTCCTTTTCAAAATATATGTGATAAATATATGTCCGCACTAAGTCAAAATATTAAGAAGATCGGAGGGAATCTAAAGTTACTCATACTAAATGTTTTATTATTACCAATATTAAAAATAATATTCTATTTTTAAAAGGAATGAAGTATAAACAATAAAGATATTAACACATTCATTTCCTAATTATACAAATATTATTTAAATTTTAAATTGGGTCCAATTAAAAATAAGTTAATGAGTATAAAAGATTAAGGGTATATTTGATAGTTTATCGAGATAATACGACTATAAACAGAAGCGTGACATAATTTTAAAACTGATGAAATTGGAATAGAGGACAAATAATTTGAAAAGGAAAGAATATGTTTTAAGCCTTCATAAAAGGGTACAATTCATATCGGAAATTGCTTCCACCAATAACTCTGCCACCAATTTTACCATCATAACAACTTGGCAATTCACTCGCTGCATCATCCAAACACTTCTTGCAATCACTCGATGACAGATCCCAACTACATTGAACTAGCCCATACAACTTCTCATCGGAATTATTTCCTCCCAACACCATTTCACTGGTCGCGAACAACTTCATTCTAGCAACCACAACCTTCTCTGATAAACTTGTAATCAATTCTCCTGTTTTATTATTAAAAACATTAGGATCACTTACGTTGTTCACATTCCACAAGTAAACCTTGTTCGTGTCATCAATCTTACCAAAGAATTTCTCATCTGAGTACTTAACCGCGCAATTATCATACCATAGGACAGCGCCTTAGCTGTAAGGACAAAGTTCACGAATCTCACTTGTTACGGCAACTAAACATGTATTACAATCACCATAATTTACGTCTCCCCGACAAAGTGCGAGTCCGTTAACACGATCTTCGGCTTGACCTTTAGAGCCAAGTCGAAAGCCAGTAGGAGGAACATTGACAGACAAGGAACTGAGCAAAGCTTGCAAATTCGTACCATATGAAATGGAGTAGTTTTGTTTGCCGAAACAGAAATGGTAAAGTTGGTCTGGACTACTTGTGGTTTGGATAAAGACAATGTGGTTAGAGATAGTGAAAGTAAACAGATAACAGTAGAGTGGGATTATACTTGAATGGGTTTGTGTTGAATCTTGATTCTTTGCAGGGAAGGAGTGAATTTGGATCGGTTCCAAGAACAACCACTACACAGCTCTCTTCAGTGAGCTCGATGCTCAGCAATTATTTGACAGATTGTCTGAACTAATATAAGCCTTTGTTTCAAAAGTTTTTCAGTTGTTACCTTTCCGGAAAATGGTAAGCCTTCATAGAGCAATGAATGAGGAGGGATTTATCACAACAACAAGAAGGAGATCAAGAATAAATGAGGGTGAGGGTGACGGTGAATGTTTGGCTAGATCAGGGACCAGGAACAATGCTAATGGCAGAGAAAATTTCATCCAAGAACAGGGAGTTCAATCAGAGTAGAACGTAAGATTATAGGTGGTTCAATCGGGAAAAAAGGGGTCAGAGATATTATACATCATGTTGTCTGGTCTGGTAGGAATAATCGATTATGTTGGATTAGTTTCAAGGCTGGAATCTGGTTACTCAAGCTTCTGAAGGATGAGGCCAAAGGTGGGGGTGGAAAACTATCCAAATGGAGCTTTAAAGAAAATGAGGATTGGATCCTGGCAACTCGGAAGGAGAATGAAAATGGGATTTTTTTGAGTCTTCATGTTTCACACAACAGAGAATATCCCTTTGTTTTGTTCTTCCCAGTCGACAACAATGGAGATGGATGGTGGGATACATGGAGGCTTCTGGAAGGACTGATGCTTGGAAACACAAACTTACAGGCAAGGAAGGAGAGGAAGGTTTCATGGGTACAGTCTGTTGAAAATGCTTGGACAAATAGGAATCAAAAGGATCATAAACTCTTAGGTAAGCCGCACCAAACCTCAGTTGTGAACATGACAAGGGATAATCAGGAGCTAAAATCATTATGGAAAAGAAAAATGGTGGTTGAAATAGAATCAGGTGACTTTTATTGGCAAGAGGTTGGAATGTAGATGATGGACAAATTTGGTTGGTACTATGGTTTTGACTTACAACCAATTAATGAAACTAAGGCAGTATTCACCATTAAAACTCATGATAAATTCAATAGGGTCAGTCAAATTAAAGGATGGAAAGTGGGGGAGATATGAATTCTCTTATACCCTTGGTTTACAGGGATTAATGTTATACTCAAACCAAATCCAACAAAGAAGGCCTGGATTGGAGTATGTGGGGTTGCTTTTGATCTATGGGATTACTCAATATTTAAAGATATTGGAGAGCACTTTGGGGGACTAGTGGAAGTATGTCCGAAAACATCAATGGCAACTGACCTCTCTGAGATCATAGTGAAGGTAAATGACCCTGTCAATAATGGTGGCTGGTGTCAGGAGCTGGTGATAGGGTCTGGAAAAAAATGGGTTCAAATCAGACTAATTGGTGAAACTCTGGAGACCTTAAAATCTGAACTTAAACCAGTTTCTATTGATTTGGAGAAGAAGAAGTTGTGGCGTCGGAAAAAAGCTTTGCTGCCCGGAGTTGGGGAAGAAGAAACAGGGAACTGTTGCATCGAGGGATTGGCTGGCTCCAAAGAAGTTTCAATTGGTCAAAAGCAATTTCAACGCGTCAGAAGGGCAGAGGTGGAGGAAGAAAGGACGAGTAATTCTATGACACGTGTGTCAGTTACCTTTAATTCAAACTCTATTTCTGTTAACAGGGAGAAAGAAGTGGATCACATGGAACTAGGCTTGAAAGGAACAGATCAGTTTCCACACGGAACTAGCTTACTCTCGTTGGGCTTGAAGTTGGCTTCTTTGCACAAGACAGGAAGGAAAGTTAGTGGGACTGTGTCAACAGCTCCAATAGAAGCTGGGTCTGTGGCAACAAACCCATTAGGAGGTAATGAACCTAGTTATGCTTCTATAGACAATTTTTACTTGAGGAGCTTAAAAAACAAGTTTTCCAATGAGGTCATTTCTAATTCTAGTTTTTCGGCTCATCTCATTGAGGAAAATACAAACAAGAAAGGAAATAGAGTCATGGGGAGGGAATCCAATCTCAAGCAAGACAATATTGCACAAATTGAAAATCAAGGAATGCACTTAGAAACTTTTGGTGACAATGAGGATGCGGTTTCGCAAACAAGTAATGGTATTAATCGGGCTTGGCATGTGGATGGTGATGATGTGGAGTTAGCTAAAGGTATACATGCGAAATTCAATGTTCTTTTTGACAAACTTAAAGAAGCCGGCTGATGTGATTTTAGAATAGTGGTAAAAAGGTTTTATACTCAGACTTGTGAAGATTCAATTTCTAGACCTAATTCTTAATAAATAAAAATAAAGAAGATTAAAAAAAACTTGATTTCAAATTGATGGGAAGAACTAGGGTTAAGGATTCCACTCTTAACCAATATTTCAAGTGATAAAATCTTATAATTCTTGTATTCAGT
>JAJJMC010031179.1:0-43671 GCA_023531435.1 Papaver californicum | reverse complement strand
ACGGCATGAAACACGTCTTGTAAGCGTGTATGATCTTGTTTTGAGTGTTTCTTTAATTTGGGTAACTCGCAGTAGCTTCCAATCCCTTAAAAATTGATCCCAAACTAATCCAAAAGAATTCTCTTTCACGTGAAACTCTTCCCGCCATTTTCAAGTATTTGAAATTAAAGGAGTGTCCCCAGTCCAAAGTGTGGGTGCCTTAATCACTTTTTCTGGGTGCCTTTAACACCTTTTGAGCCGATTTTTCTGCAAATGTTTATTTCTCAAAAATACCTACAAAGACATAAAAAGCCATAATAAGAACAAAATCGAACACTATCAAAATAGATAATCGAGCGCAATTTAGACACAAAAATGTGTCTATCACCGGCAAGCAAGCGGGGATTGAATTCTCAAGAAAGGAAATTAATTTTGTATCAAATTCTATTCTCCAACATGTGAATGCTTTTCGAGATGAATTGGATACGGAAGCTAGTGGTACAAACTAATGGTTTTATTTCGATTTTACAATCTTTTGGTTGTTTCTTTTTTAATGTTTAAGATTATTTCTTGGAATGTTAATGTTCTTGGAGACCCGGATAAGCGCTCAAAATTAAAAAAACTTGTGAAACGTTGGAAGCCATCTATTCTTATGATTCAAGAGACGAAGCTTAGTGCTTGCACGGAGGCTATTATGTGCCAATGTTGGGGTACAAATCCATATAAGTGGATCGCTTTACACTCCTATGGAAGATCGGGAGGAATGTTGGTGATTTGGAATTCAAACTTGATAGAAGTAAAAGACTTTCTTGAAGGCACCTTTACCTTAAGTATTTCTTGTCGAAATGTGGAGGATAACTTCCATTGGGCCTTAATTGGTGTCTATGGCCCTTGCAAGGTGTATGAGAAAAAAATATTTCGAAGGAGCTAGCTTCTCTTCGTGGTTATTGGGACGGATTACCCTTATGCTTTGGTGGAGATTTCAACGAGATAAGATTTATGGTGGAGAGAAGAGGTTGTCGTTTAGTCTCAAATTCTATGAAACTCTTTAATGATCGTCGTATTGAGCTTGATCTTATGGACGTGCCTCTTTCCGGTGCTAAGTATACTTGGGGTAGACCGCCAAATAAAAAGAGCAAGATCGACCGGTTCCTAATTACTTCGGATTGGGAAGATCACTTTCCAAATATTGCTCTCAAACGTCTTGCTCGTCTTTTTTTGGATCATTTTACTATTGAGTTATGCTCTTTGAACGCGGATTGGGGCGCTTGTCCCTTTCAATTTCAATTAGCTTGGCTTGAAGGTACTAACTTAATCCCCTTAATGAAAGAATGGTGGGAGTCTTTTTCTTTTATAGGTACAGCCGATGAAAGTTTTCCGAAGAACTTAAACGCTTTAAAGGGTAAACTAAAGGTGTGGAATAAAGAGGACTTTGGTTGCATTGATAGGGCTATAAGCATGTCCCTCAATAAGATGGATGAATTGGACGATCTTAATGATAATAGGGGTATATCCGTTGAAGAAGAAGAAATGCTTGTCAAGGCCAAAGTAGATTTTGAATTAGCTCATCGTCGCCAAAACGTAATGTTGAGACAAAAATCAAGAGTTAGATATTTTAGAGATGGAGATCGCAACACCAAACATTTCCACTGAGTGATGAAGGGTCATAGAGATTTCAATAACATCAACAACCTTCGCATTAATGGAAGATGGACCGGAAACAAATAAGAAATTAAGATGGGTATCACAAATCATTTTATGACCGCTTTCAAGGAGATCTAAAACAACCCTCCTAGAATCAAAAATATGTGCCTAAAGCGTATTGACGAGAACGCTTGTGTTTGGTTGGAAAGATCTTTTAGTGAAGAAGAAGTGAAGAATATAATTAAAGGGTTGGGAATTGATCGGACGTCGGGTCCGGATGGATATCTTATGAAGTTTTATATTGTTTGTTGGGATTTCCTCAAAGAAGACTTGACGAAGGTTTTTGAAGAATTTCATAAAGATTATGTGCTACATTCGTAGTTAAAAAATAACTTCATTGCTCTTATCCCCAAGAGGGCGGGTGTGGAGGAAGTAAAAGATTTTCAGCCTATTAGCCTTATTGGGAGTGTGTACAAAATAATCTCTAAGGTTTTGGCTGAGCGCTTAAAGGTATATCTTCCTTCTATAATCTCCCCGTCTCAATCTAGCTTTATTAAAGGAAGACAAATTCTTGATAGAATTTTGATAGCAAATGAATGTGTGGATTCTAGACTACGCCAAAAATTACCGGGGTTGGTTTGTAAACTTGATTTTGAGAAAGCCTTTGATAATGTGAATTGGGATTTCCTAAATGAAGTTTTATACAAAATGGGGTTTGGTGGTGTTTGGAGGGCTTGGATTAGAAATTGCTTATCATTTCCCAAGTTCTCGGTTCTTGTTAATGGGTCGTCTTATGGATATTTCGGTAGTGAAAAGGGTCTTCGTCAAGGGGACCTACTCTCTCCTTTTCTTTTTACTATCGTTGGTGAAGTATTAAGTTGTATGTTGAGCAAAGCTCAAGATTGCGAGCAAATTTCGGGTTTTTCGGTCAATAAAGGGGGAACAAAAATAAATCATTTGCAATTTGTCGATGATACTATCATTTTTCTTGAGGCAAAGACAAAACAAGTTGATGCCCTACGTTATTTACTTCTTTGCTTCGAACTAATTTCGGGTTTGAATATAAATTTTTCCAAGAGTAGCTTATACGGGGTCGCGGTCGAAGAGGGAGTTGAAACTTTTGCGAACATGTTGGGTTGCAAGTATGCTAGTTTTCCTAGTATTTATCTTGGTCTTACATTGGGAGATAAGGTAGGAGGTACTCAAAAATGGGAAAATACTCTCGAAATTTGCTCGAAAAGAATTACTTCTTGGCACGGAAAATCAATAGCAAAAGGAGGTAAGCTAACTCTCATAAAAAAATGTTCTAGTTAGTTTACCAATTTATTTCCTCTCCATTTTTCTTACTCCATGCTCCATAACGAAGAAAATCGATAAATTGGTGAGAAACTTCTTATGGGATGATGGTCAAGATAAGAAAAGAATACACAATATTGGGTGGACTTTGGTTTTAAAACCAAAGAATAAAGGTGGTCTTGGCATAAGAAGAACCAAGCAAGTGAATTTGGCTTTGTTACAAAAATGGTGGTGGCGCTTGGCATAGAGAAAGATTCGTTGTGGAGGAAGATTATAGTTGAAAATTTTGGCGAAACTACTTCCGGATGGGAAACCCTCCAACCAAAAGGATCAAAAGGTGGGAGCTTTTGGTATTATATATATAAAGAGCTCAAGAACTTCAACAAAAATATTAGATTTAAGATAGGTGCGGGCAAGGAAACTAGATTTTGGGAAGATTATTGGCTCGGTGAAGGTAGATTATGTGATTTGTTTTCTTTGGCTTACAATGCTTCAAGGACTAAGGAGTTTGTGGTGGCAAACATGTATGAAGTGGTTGATGGTGGCTTGAGATGGAGGTTTATGTCTAGACAAAGATATTATCAAACCGTTTCAAGTGAAGTTTTATCCATATCAAATCTTCTTTCTTCCATCTCTATTCAAGAAGGCGTCCCGAGTAGCCGTCTTTGGGTCGGAAATGATCATGGCCATTACACGGTCAAGGATGGTATTAGGAATGAAGAAGATCAAGGTGAGTCTACTTTTCCAACCGACGTCATATGGAACCGTAAATACCCTCACAAAATCAATTTTTTTCTTTGGATACTCTTTCATGATAGGATAATGACAAAGGATAAATTACGAAGAAGGGGTATGGATGTTTCTAGCTTATGTTGCTTTTGTGGCGAAGAGGATGAAAATAGCTCGCATCTATTTTATGATTGTTGGAGGACCCGGAGAATTTGTGATTACTTTGCAGAAGGCTTTAGTAGTCGTTGGACTTATAACTCGAATGTCACCACGGATGTTAAATCTTGGAGCTTTAATTGGGGAGATGAAAGACTTAGCCGAATATGGAACAACATACCGGTCGCAATATGGTGGTGCATATGGAAAGAGCGAAATGTAAGAGTATTTGAAAACAAAACGAGAAGTTTGGTAACCCTTATTAGAAACGTTAAACTTCAAGCGTTCTTTTGGGCCGAATCAAACACAAGGATGTTAGTCCTAACGACAAATATGGTGATCGCTCTATGAGATTCCTTATTTCGCTACTCTTGATTTTATTTTTACACTTCAAAATCGGTTTTAACGGTTTATAGTTGTTTTTGCTCACATTTATATTCATTGGGTTGAGGTACCCCTCTTAAATACCTTTTCTTTTTAATGAATATCCTTTTTTCCGATCAAAAAAAAAGATTCTCTTTTCCGATAAAAAAAAACCAATAGAGTGGGATTGAATACTTCATGGTAAGGAATTCTTGGGATTTTTGTTTGCAAATGCTAATGGTTTTTCTGAATGTATTGCTTCATCTAGGAGTTGGCTGATAATCTCTTTATATAGCTGCAAACAGAGGGATAGTAAACATATATGGCCGGCGCATGGCTTTTATACAATAGCGACCGAAATTAATACCTATCTATGATTTTTCTACTCATAGTTTTCAATTAATCCAACTGGGGGAGACTTTTATAAGTTGAACAAATAGACCATTGTGATCATTTACGAATTTGTCAATCTTGATTACTCAAGAAATCGCTGGTGACGCATTAATACATGCATTAAAATCTCAAATACTTATTTTTTGTCCGAAAAAGAGTCAAAATGCACGCTGATCAAAGTTAACCTTTTTTCTTCTACAATCTACAATCTAGTAATGGAATCACTGATAATAAAATTTATTATATTATAATAGTTAACTAAGCGGTGGCTAATAAAAAAATCATATAATTTCCTAACTTTGGATTATATTTTTTCTGTGAATATATTAAAAGTAGACAAAAAATTATAGTTTCAATATGGACTGAGGTTTTATTTCTAAAAAAAAAATATCCAGTTAAGACTTACGTGTTCACTAACCTTTTTAGGTCTGCCTCTAGTTGTTCCATATTTTTGATTCCCTGCTCACTCTTAGTTAAAACCAGAATGGGATTGGTTCCGGTTCTAAATAGGTAGGTTTTTCTTAGTTCCATAACCGACATTATTGGACTGTATTTTGTTACTATAGCAATTAAAATACTGAAAAAAAAATGAATTTCTTACCACCATGATTTTCTGGTCTCTAAGGATTTGAGAACAAAAAATCTTGCAAATGGGTTTTGTTGCATCTCCATTTTCATCATCAATACTACTCACAAACTCAATTTCCAAACAAAACTCTAAAGTTAAATCCAAAATCTTGCAAAATGGGTGTTCAACTTCAAGAACTCAATTATCATCCTTATCCACAACATTTACTTGTATTCATTCATTGACACCCACATTTCATCAACTCAAGCGATTTCCTCTTTCAACTCATTTCTCTCCCAAAGCTTCCTCTGGTAAGTACTACTAATTGCTCAGTCAACATTCAAATACACACATTTTGCGTAGGGGTTTAGAGTTTAAATTTTGATTTCTTACTGTAGTTGGAAGTGTAGAAGAGTACACAGTTGAGCCTACTACTGATGTGAAGTTCCAGAAATTATTAACTCTTCCTGGATGCTCTAATTCACTGTCATTGCTTGGTTCAGGTTAGTTAGTTATCATTTTCATGTTCATTGTGTTGTTATGCACTCGAACAGTATGACTCAAAATATTAATGCAGGCTATAGGGAGAAGAAAATCGCGATAATTGGGGTCAAAGTATATGCTGCGGGTTTCTATGTGAATGAATCTATTATAGAAACATTGAATGCTTGGAAAGGACGATCCTCTACTGATATTCAAGACGATTCGTCCTTGTATGACTCGGTTTTTCAAGGTATAAACGATGTTATTAAGTTTGATCTTGGAGAAAATATATGAATCTTCTGCAGATAGTGCTAATTGATGTGTCGTCCGTTGCATGTTAAAAAGCACCTCTGGAGAAATCGCTGCAGATAGTTCTTGTGCGAGATGTGGATGGTAAGACATTCTGGGATGCCTTAGATGAAGCCATCTCTCCTAGAATTAAAGTACCCAAGCCTGCTGATGAATCTGCACTATCTACGTTCCGTAGCATCTTTCAGGGGCGTCCTCTCAAGAAAGGCACTCTCATATTCTTAACTTGGTTAGATCCATCAAAGATGATTGTAAGTGAATCACAAATGTGCCTGCAGAATCCAGTTTATTTTATCCTCAAAATTTGAGCTTGTTGCAGGCATTTAGTAATTGATGGTTTTGTGGGTGTTTCCAGGTTTCCATATCGTCTGACGGTCTGCCATCAGGCGTGGATGCCACAATCGATTCGAACAATGTAACTTCAGCACTTTTTGATGTATTTTTTGGGAAATCCCCAGTTTCTCCATCTCTCAAAACATCAGTTTCCAATGGGTTGGCTATGCTTCTCAAGTAGAATACTTTACAACTGTGTGTAATTGTTTCGGTCTAATGCTTTTTTATACAACCTGGAATGGAAACAAGAAAATAATCTTCTTCAAGCATTTGTATGTGGATTTTTGTTCAAGCTAATTTGATTGTATCTGCTCAAGCATTTTCAGAGAGTGGGTCTCCTGGAAGGCTCTGATTCAAGGCACACTAATGCAACACATAGAAGGCAAATGGTAAACTACATAATTTTGTGTTCAAATAAGAATTTATTATAGTGAATAAAAATGCAAATATTGGTATAAAAATTTAGTTTCAAGGTTCGACGATCTGTATGTTGTGTTTTAAGCCTTGACAAAAGGGTACAATTCACAAAAGGGTACAATTCATATCGAATATTGCAGCTTCCACCAATAACTCTGCCACCTCTTTTACCTTCACAACAGTTTGGTAATTCATTCACTGCATCATCCAAACAATTCTTGCAATCACTTGATGACAAATCCCGACTACATTGAACTAACCCATACAACTTCTCATCAGAATATCCTCCCAAAGCCATTTCTCCAGTCGCGAACAGCTTCATTCCAGCAACTATAGCCTTTTCTGATAGACTCGTAATAAATTCTCTTGTTTTCATATTAAAAACATTAGGATCAATATGAGTTACGTTGTTCGAATTGCATATGGAAACTTTGATTGTAACATAAATCTTACCAAAGAATTTCTCATCTGAGTACTTAACTGCGCAATTGTCATAAAATATGACACCCCCTTTGTTGTTAGGACAACCTTTATGAATCTCACTTGTTGCCATTTCCAAACATGTATTACAATCATGATAACCTATGTCGCCTCGACAAAGTGCGAATCCGTTAACACGATCTGCACCTTGTCCTATCGAGCCAAGTCCAAAGCCAGTAGGAGGAACAGTGACAGAGAATGATTTGAGCAAAGCTTTCAAATTTGTACCATAAGAACTGGAATAGTTTTGTTTGCAAAAACGGCTATGGTATAGTGCATGAGGACTAGTTGTGTTTTGAAAAAAGACAATGTGAGCAGAGAGAGCGAAAGTGAACAGATAAAAGAGTGGGATTAGCTTCATTGTGAGGAATTCAGATGATCCAGTTAACTTGATTCTTGTTTTGGATGCTAATGGGGTTTCTGAATCTATTGCTTTAGGAGTTGCAAATGATCATCTTTATAAAGCTGCAAATTAGAAGGAATAGTAAATTCCTTTGAATGAGTATTCAGCTGCTGCGGATTGACCATTGCGGCCGGTTACGAATTCGTCAACCTTGATTACTCAAGAAGTCGTCGGTGATGAATTAGTACATATATTGAAAACTTCAGACAGTTTATCCATTTTTATGTGCTTCTTTAAATTATTAGATGTTTATGGAAGCAAACATAATAAGTGCAAGGATTTGAACTATTGAGCTTAAATGTGAGAGGCAGTCCCTAATCAACTGCGCTACTTAATGAGCATTTCTCTTGCGGAAACCCTTTTTAGGAAGCCTTGAATATAGGGTGTGAATGCTAGTGACTGATAGTCGAACTCTGGCAATTCGAAATGCCGCCTTCGCGCCCACAGTGTAATTGAGGGTCTGTTAAAATTATTTTAAGCTAAGCCCTTCTAGAATCCTGGGGAAGAACCTCTTTTTGCATAAAGAACGTTGGAAAAAGTCTTGAGCCTCTAAAAATGTAAAATAGTGGTTTGCTTATGTTATCCCGCCATCTATAAAAGAAGATGCAACAAATGTTCATGCAAAATACTTATTAAATTCCTATTATATGCCTAGAATTACATTACAAGCAATCAAACTGTGTGATTTTCAACTGTTGAAAAAGTCTGGAGTAAGGTAAACGCGGCGCCGTGCATCAGCTTCCGCCTTAGGCTGTTAGGCATCCAGCCGTAAATGAAATGTGAATTTATGCACAAGGCTTTATTCATTTCAAACTCGGGTCACTGGTATCAATGAGGTATCACCGTATCACCCAATGACTTTACCACTATACTACCACATAAACATTTGCTTGTTTCAGGGCGTCCTCTCAAGAAAGGCACTCTCATATTCTTAACTTGGTTAGACCCATCAAAGATGATTGTAAGTGAATCACCAGAAATGTGCCTGAAGAATCCAGTTTATTTTATTCTCAGCATTTGAGCTTGTTGCAGGCATTTAGTAATTGATGGTTTTGTGGGTGTTTCCAGGTTTCCATATCGTCTGACGGTCTACCATCAGCCGTGGATGCTGCAATCGATTCGACTAATGTAACTTCAGCCTTTTTTGATGTATTTTTTGGGAAATCCCCAGTTTTTCCATCCCTCAAAACATCAGTTTCCAATGGGTTGGCTATGCTTCTCAAGTAGAATACTTTACAACTGTGTGTAATTGTTTCGGTCTAATGCTTTTTTATACGACATGAAATGGGAACAAGAAAATAGTCTTCTTCAAGCATTTGTATGTGGATTTTTATTCAAGCTAATTTGATTGTATCTGCTCAAGCATCTTCAGAACCTCGACCAGAGTGGATCTCCTGGAAGGCTCTGATTCAAGGCACACACACACCGAAAGCAAATGGTAAACTAAATAATTTTGTGTTCAATTAGAACTTATTATAGTGAATACAAATACAAATATCGGTACACAAATTTAGTAAATGTGGCTCAAGCTGTATGTTATGTTTTAAGCCTTCACAAAAGGGTACAACTCGTATCGAATATTGCAGCTTCCACCGATAACTCTGCCACCTCTTTTACCTTCACAACAGTTTGGTAATTCACTTACTGCATCATCTAAACACTTCTTGCAATCACTTGATGACAAATCCCGACTACATTGAACTAACCCATACAACTTGTCATCAGAATAACCTCCCAACGTAGTTTCTCCAGTCGCGAACATCTTCATTCCAGCAACTATAGCATGTTCCGATAGACTCGTAATAAATGCTCTTGTTTTCATATTAAAAACATTAGGATCAGTTACGTTGTTCAAATTCCACATGTAAACTTTGTTTGTGGCATCAATCTTACCAAAGAATTTCTCATCTGAGTACTTAACTTCGCAATTATCATACCATATGACACCCCCTTTATTGTACGGACAACGTTTATGAATCTCACTTGTTGCCATAACTAAACATGTATTGCATTCATTATAATCTACGTCACCTCGACAAAGTGCAAATCCGTTAGCACGATCTTCAGCTTGTCCTATAGAGCCAAGTCCAAAGCCAGTAGGAGGAACAGTGACAGAGAATGAATTGAGCAAAGCTTGCAAATTTGTACCATAAGAACTGGAATAGTGGTGATCGCCGAAACAGATATGGTATAATGGATGAGGACTACTTGTGTTTTGGCTAAAGGCAATGTGAGCAGAGATAGCGAAAGTGAACAGATAAAAGAGTGGGATTAACTTCATTGTAAGGAATTCAAATGATCTTGTTAATGTTATTCTTGCTTGGAATGCTAATGTGTTTCTGAATGTATTGCCTTAGGAGTTGCTAATGATCATCTTTATATAGCTGCAAATTAGAGGGAATAATAAATTCATTTGAATGAGTATTCAGCTGCTGCGGATTGACCATTGCGGCCGGTTACGAATTCGTCAACCTTGATTACTCAAGAAGTCGTCGCTGACGAATTTAACATACATTGAATTCTTCAGATAGTTTATCCATTTTTATGTGTTTCCTTAAATTATTAGATGTTTATGGAAGCAAACATAAGAGCAAGAATTTAAACTATTGAGCTTAAATGTGAGAGTCACTCCCTAATCAACTGAACTATGCCCAGTTGGTTAACACATATTCTACTTAATGAGCATTTTTTTTACGGAAACTCTTTTAAGGAAATTTAGATTGTGAATGCCAGTGACTGAGGGTCGTACTCTGGGCGCCGCCATATCTCCGCGCCCACGGTATAATTCAGAGTCTGTTAACATTATTTTAAGTTAAGCCCTTCTAGAATAGAATCCTGGTGGAAGAACCTTTTTTTTTTTGCAAAAAGAACGTTGGAAAATGTCTTGAGCCTCTAAAGATGTAAATTAGTGGTTTGCTCATGTTATCCCGCCATCTATAAAAAAAGATGCAACAAATATTCATTCAAAATCCTTATTAAATTCCTATTATATACCTATAATTACAAGCAGTCAAATAATGTGATTTCCAACTGTTGAAAAAGTCTGGAGTTTATGCACAAGGTTCTGTTCGTTTCAAACTGTATCAATGAGGTATCATCCGATAACTTTACCTTTATACTACTGCGGAAATATTACTGTGAAAGTATCTGCTTGTTCTTCGGTGGATTGAATACCAACCCCGCCAAACCAACATGAAGCAGGTTGAAAAATTCTTCCGTAACTCAAGACAGTCAAAAGATATACGACAGGGGAATGTTTCTTAAATGTCACATGGAGGTGTTTATTGGCAAACCAAAATCAAGAAAATGTTGTATTTCCCATTGAAGTACTAATTTTATGTATCAGTATTGAATTGTTCCTTTGTTAGCTAGTACAAGACTACAAGTTAAGTTTTATAGAATGAGTCCTGCATTGAAATTTCCAGACCATTTTTATAGAAGGAAATATGAAATTTCAAGACCATTTTTACAGAACAACCACACGAATACACTAAAAAAAGGCTTTAGTACATCCATTCCATAAAAATTGATGTTTTAGTTACAAGACATGAAGCATTATATTGATCTTTGTGGAATCTCGGTTATACGCATTGAGTTCAAGGAATACCTATAGATGCATGTGCATAAAAAATTCCATAACAATGTAACACTCACGAGGAAAACTTTGTCGTAGAAAGGCGATCAAGATGAATTGCCATATCAAGTGATTTTACTCTTTTGTTGTAGTTTGCAACCTTGGTTTTAATGCTTCCATTACTGCTGAAAAATCTTGATCACTAAGACCATGAGATTTTGCTACCTTGTATAGTTCATTAGCAGCAGCTGCAATTGGAATAGGTTGAGATACGGATTCGGCTAGCCCTAAAGCAAGTCTCATGTCCTGCCATCATCAAAAGGCTCAAATTCCAGTCAATTCGTGCATACATGATTCATTTTGTGCTCATATTTGTAACAATGCAGATTTTAACAGAACATATAACTGATAGAAACTTGTAAATGGAATATTTCGGGCTACATTTTCATATTCTAAAGAGGAATAGGAATAGTCTGTGTAGTCTATGAATGCATCAGAAAGATATCCATCCTTAAGATCTAATGACATGGTGTGTATTTCGAGCAAGGGGAAGGCCAAGTTTGGTTGTAAAACACCACTACAAACCTTTTGTTGATGCTTCAAAGGAAACGCTGTTGGATAGACAGCTTTGATCATTGAAGGACCTTTCATAGAAAACATTGGTGCACTTATGGCACCCTGGGACACTACCTGCAAAACACAACGATTGAAGTCTTCGGAAGAAATAATATATAAAAATCCAAAAAGGGGAGAGTTGCTATGATTTGGTAAATACCTCAACCAGAACATTTGGGTCCAGACCTACTTTTTCACTAAGAAGCAATCCTTCGGAAAATGAAGCCATCATACTTGTGTAGAGAAACAGTTAATAATCGTCAGAAACAATGCATTTGGATCAAGGCCAACTTTTACACAATTTCTATCAAACATGAAAATTTGCTGTTGTTACATGAGAAATTACTTCAGTACCTTCCCATGATCATGTTAACGACAAGTTTCATAGCTGCACCATTTCCAACATCCCCAAGGTAAAACCTTGACTGATTAGAACAATCAAAGAGCAGAACCGGAAGATTGTAAGTCCCCGGGTTTAAACACTAAAAAATCTCTCTTTTCTGTCGCTGTCGTTTTTCTTCTTAAAGCGGAAAAAATTTGTAAATGTACCTTCCCCATGATATCTAAGAACGGAGCAGCTGTGTTGTACAAAGCTTTATCCCCTGTGAGATTACAGACAAATATTTAGTATATGTTCTTCGATAAGTATGAAAATAATGAATCAAGCAGGTCGTTGCATATACACCACCATAGATCTTAAAAAGCTGTCGAGTAGGCTCAACATATTGCATTCATTTTACTAATAAGTTCAAATACATAATCGCTAATCCAAAAAATATAAGTTACCTGCAGTTAGAAATATAAGCTGACCATCCTCAGCAGGCTTTTTCGAGCCTGAAACTGGAGCCTATTAAGAAACAAAAAATCTAAAAGAAAATCCTCTTAAATAAATTACTACCACATTGCTGAAGTGAAACGCGATGAGAACATGATATGATTCTCACAAGTGTAAATACCTGAAAGGTAAAGAAATAGAAGTCCTCCTCACCTCTAAAAATAAAGCTCCAGTCGCTCTGATTTGGTCGTTAATCAGTTTAGAAGTAACACCATCGACAGTGGAAACATCGACATACCTGCAAAAGTTCCTCCAGAGTCAGACATTTAGCAATCAAAGACACTGAACATAACTAGCTTCTAGTATGTGAACATTAACGGACAGCAATACTTCTCAAAGCATTTCCGCTTTCACATATTCCAGAAATCTTAATCACCAAAATTGGTATTTCTCACGTTTTCATGATTGGAAATGAATAGACATACCCTTTTCCTTGAGTCATTCCATTTACAGCTCCATGTTTTCCACAGGCAACATCAAACTGAAAAGAGTAGCTTGAGTAAGTTATTAAGTCATACCTAAATATATTCTAAAAGGGGCATAAATCGAGTAAATTGTACACTCACCGCACTTTCAGGATCAGCAAGCATGGCGAATGTGACATCACAAGTTGAGGCAACTTCCTCAGGGGTTGTTTTATATCTGCACATGAAAAACTTTGTTGAAACTAAACAATGACTGAATTTGGAAAGCAAAGACCCGACATTGCCGACAATAATCCAGGAGCACCATATTGTAACCATAACACATTGAGTTCACATTGAGTGCGCAAGTGATGCATTCATCAAAATACTTACTTTGCTCCCAAACTTAAAAGAGGGTCACACTTGCTTTTAGTCCTATTCCAAACAGTCACGTCGCATCTGCATAAAAAGGAAAACAAGGTGAAACATGATATTTAAGTAGTCCTTGTTGCTGATTGAAGCCTGAAAGTGGAATATAACCATGAAGTGTGGATACACTTAAATTATGTACACAATTGTGATAACAAAACAATCTAGAGTGTATACCCAGCTTGTAAGAGATTTTGCGCCATTGGAGAACCCATAATTCCAAGACCCAGAAAACCAACACAGGGTAGAGATTCACCTGACACAAACCACAAAGAAGAATCATTTACCAACACTTACATTAGATCGAGCAAAACCATACTAAGGTAAGAGCCGCTATTCAGACCACACCGAGCTAGGTCATATCATATCAAAGTATACGGTAAAGTACTGGTCCTTGGCCAAGCTATTGCCAAGCAAGTCAATGCTTGAACAAGCCAGGGATTGCTCCGTCGATACCAAGCCAGTGGTTCATGATGAAAACTGAACACAACTAGTAGATGCCAGCACTCCTATTATACTCCATTGCGTCACTCGAAATCAATTAGTTAAGAAGCACCATGAGTTAGTTCCCCTACTTATGAACTTGCCCAATTACAATGACACTTTGAAAGGCTAAAAAATGTTCCATTTTAGGTTAATATCAACAAATTCCTACAAAGAAAACCCTTATTTACTGAATTCTTCAAACTCCATTGCAGTAGTACATAAGCAACATACACATTATGATATACTACAGAATTAGGCAACAATAACAAAGCAAAAGTAAGACAAAACGAATTAAAATTAAGCTGACAAATGTAGAATTTCTACTTCATATCTGTTCAAAATCAAAGAACAGCAAAACCCCTTTATGGAATTGATAACATTAATGAAGAATAACTGAAAAAGATCGAACCTTTTGCAGATGAATTGGAGATTTTTGAAGAGAAAGCTCTTGTAGCCACAAGTGGTTTGACAGGAAATGAAGGAAAGGGTTTGCTTTTCAAGTTGTTATGATGTTGAAAAACAAAGGTTGATGATGAACAGAGTTGAATTGCCATTGTTGTTGAACTGGTTCTGATGATAAGATTTGAAGATGATAACAACATTCTTGATATTATCATCACAACCTTTTTTTATCCAGAGGCACGAATTTTGATGCATACGGGCTAACGAGATAGCAGTTGGACTTGTGTGTTTGGATGTTGGGATAAGTAATTCTAGTTTAGAATCTAACTAGCACTGGACTGCAAAATAAAAAATAAAAAAAATAATAAGTGTGCTGGATCATGTTACCCTATTTTGTTGACCACTTGACCCTCACTTTACATTACGCTAACGACTATGGTACCTAGGTAAATTCAAGATTTAATTTGGGTACCACGTCGGATTGAATCAACTATTATCCATTATGATAATTTGATCTATGTGTTTAATGATTGAGCGTAAATAGATGAGTCGTTAGATTTTAACCCATAAAATTAAATATGATGGTTTAGGATTGATGATCCAATTATTGAGTGCAACTAAATGAACCATTAGATTTTAATTCATTAAATTAAATTTGATGGCTTATATTTAATGCGTCCAATTATTAGGTGCAAAAAATAATTTTTTCTTGCGTTGAATCTAATAGCCAACACATAAAGGATGCTGACTAGACATGATGAGTCATCATTCCACATAGATATCCAACCTGTAATCACATGGTATTCACATGGTCTTCACGTGTTAGAAGATCATGGCATGTATATAAAGTGTGTAATGTGCAAGACAGAATCAATTAATGAAATATTCCTTTCTTCTTCATTTGTCTTACTCTATTATGGTATCAGAGCATTTTCTTGGGAAAACGCTAAAGAAGAATTGAATTCCTTAAGATCTGTGAAAGCCATTAATGGCAGACAATTGAAAACGTTATATTCATCGTTTATTTTAAATCAATTGCTTGATTCACTCAACAGTAACAGTACTATCATAGTAACAAACTAATACACGCCAGACAAAAGAGGAATGATGTATTCATTAAGTTTCTTGGAAAGAAACGTTTTCTTTCTTGATTCTTGAAGCATTTATTGCTAAATCAAAGATAGCTGTTCAACGCCTTTATTACTGCCAGACGCGTGATTATTCAGACTATTGGAAACGTAGTCAATAGCAGCATTCAATTTTCTCGATTCTTCACTCAACAACATCATTTAATTTTCTTTTGAAAATATCAGACGTATCATTGAATTTTTCTTTTGAATTTCTGGATTCAATCAACAGCAGCAATGTCAGACGCATGCACCTCAATTCAACAAAGAAATTAATACAAACAAAAGCAGTATCATACGTGTGGCCAGTGATTGAACAACTCAATTAAAGCAACAGAAGAAATTTAAAAGAAAGAGCAGTAATGCCAGGCGCATGCTTCTTGGTTTAATACACAGGAAAGCTTTTGAGAAATCAAATCATCAATATATAAGAATGCACAAGAACAAGAGGTAACTCTTTTATTTCTCTCTGCTTCTTATTTTCTCAAGTATTCTCTCTGCTTCTTCTATCTGCTAAACATCTTCACTGATCTTGAAGATACAAACTAGAAACTCTGGTTTTATATATCAAGAGGATTCAAATCTACTCTTGATAATCTTTACCCAGACTTTCTTGTTTGTAATTAAGTTGATCATTTCTTGTTCCTGATCTAGAATTAATTTTAAAACCCTTTTTATACTAAGAAGAATGAGAAGCACACAATCAAAGCCGTATCAAAGGATCGAAAAAGGACAGATGTGAAAGACTGAGTAAATCCCTGCATGTTTGACACATAAGATCGGGAAAGTAATATCGCACTGACTGAAACAGATAGCATTAAATGCTTACTGAATGGAAAAGTAGGAGTAATGATGAATATGGAACGGGAAAGTAAGGGTAATAAAGAACGTGGAGAGGGAAAGTAAGAGTAATAATGAACCTGGAGCGGGAAAGTAAAGACAATAATTACATTTATTTACTTTAACCACATACTTGACACATATGTTCGGGACAAGGATGATTCCCAAAGAACGAAGAGTACGTGTTAATCATACAAGACAGCGAACCAAAAAGCAAAAAGCATGACCTGTCAACCATATAATCATCCCGATCCAAAGATAATAAAGAGAATGAAAGAGGGTATCGGGACAAGTGAGACCCATTAGATAATCTATAAATAGAAGAGAGCATTCAACAGAGAAAGGGTTGGAAAATTGAAGGGAGAAAAGGCTAAGGAAGAGTAATCTGAGAAGAAGGAAAAAAATCATTAGGTATGTCATTGTGTAAGATAGGATTTAAAAGTTTAACTATCATGATTCATCTTCTAAATTTAAAAGATTTATGAATTTGAGACTGTAATTTGATAGATTTTTGATCTGTAAACAATTGATTAATTGAAATCTTTCTCATTAAGTGATTTTAAAGAGGATTCTGTATATCAAATTGTAAGTTAAAATCTTTCTATTACTGTTTTTTTTTATCAAATCATTGGTTGTTGATGTCAACGGGAATTTTGGCATAAACAATTTGGCGTTAGAAACAGGGAATGGGTTAAAGGATTTATCCTACCTGTTCATGAAAAATGGATTTATTTGTTATATATGTATTTCAAAAGTAAAGAAATAAAGTATAAAGAATTTGATAGTTTTATGCAACATTTTGGCTTAATTTAACTTTAGCTAGCAAGTGATTTCTTTTGCATAATAACCTTTATGTGATATGAAAAATGGAAATTGTATGTCATTGAAAAGAAAAACTTCTAAGTTTGAATGGATCTGTTTAAATGTTTGATTTCCTATTATATGCGTTTTAAAAGATTCATGGTAAATAATACAAATTATTTTACTAAAAGTATAGATAGATTTGTAGAAGATCAGAAAACTAGTTCCTATCACTTTCTTTATTAAATAATCTGTTGAGAAATTATATGGCTAACTTTTAAAAGATTATTAGAATTCAAGAGAAGAAAGAAATAATCAAGAAACAAAGAATCCAGAAGAAATATGTCTCAAGAAGCAGACTCTGGAAATCAAGACAGTAACGACAGACAAAGATACAGACAAAGGGAAGAAGAGAGTGAGCCAGAACAACAACAGAGTGATGTAGGAAATCATTCACTTATTCATGAATTAACACCAAATACCATTATTCAAAATCAGTCATCACATCATGAGAGTTCGCGAAATGAAGAAAATTATCTTCAAAATCTGATGAAAGAAATGAATGAAGTAAGAAGAGAACAAAGGGCCAGTCATAATCGAATCGAATTATTAACCAGAGAAAATCAAGCTTTGAAAAATGCAATTCAACGAGAGGAAAGACAAGCTGCAACAGGGTCACGAAATCAAGAAGCAATTTCTGGAAGGCGTGCACCCAGAAATGAAAAGGAAAATCAAGATCAGAGAATTGTGCTAGTAGGATCATCATCACGGGCTAGGAGGCAACGGGAAAATCAAGAAATTCAACGTGCACAATGGAAAAAATGTATTGAAGCAATGGAGCAAATGAAAGAAGAGATAAAAGGATTAAAAAATAAAGAAGGGGGAAAAATAGAAGAGGTGTTGAAAGAAGCCAAGCGGACACCGCTGGCTCAGCAATTGACATGTGTTCCATTGTCAAGAGAATACAGTATCCCTGTATTTGAATGTTATGATGGTATGAAGGACCCGACCTCATATTTAAAATATTATAATCGAGTGATGTCACGATGGGACGGACACGAAGCAATAATGTGCCGATGTTTCCCATCAAGTTTGAAAGGTTCAACATTGTTATGGTATGACAGATTGCCAGAAAATTCCATTCAATGTTATTCACAATTAGTGAGGAAATTTCTCGAAGCTTACATGTACAACAAGCCCGTTGATTCGAGAGTAGACAGATTATATTCCCTTACATCGTGGCCAGAAGAAACGATTCGGTCATATACGGCCCGATGGCATACAATTTGTCAAGCAATTGGAAATGTAGATTCAAGTACAACGATCAGTCATTATAAGTGGGGAATCGCTGATCGGAGATGTCAACTTTTTATTGAAATTCATCGTAACAATCCCAAGACCGAGGGACAGCTCAGGGAAATAATAGAAACATGTGCAAGACTGCAAGATGTGCAAGAACAAGGTCCAAGAAGTAATTCACGAAATCAAAGAAACATGAAAAGGACAAATTCAATCGAAGTATCACCAGAAAAAACAAAGAAATTCCCTCATAAATCTGAACCAAGGGAATCAAAGCGCCCACGACAAGGGGATAATAAAAATTTTGTTCAGCGATTTCAAGAAAGAGTGTTCACAAAACTCAATATCTCATATTCTGAATTATTCGAAATCATAAAAAATAAACCAGATTTTCAGTGGCCACCATCAAAAGGCAATCAGCCAGAGTTCACACAACGTTCGAAAGATTATTGTGAGTACCACTGTTATAAAGGGCGCACAACAGATAATTGCAGGAATTTTATTATGCTGGTACTAAAAATGATAGATACAGGAGAGTTGAAAGAATATATTCAAAGGCCCGAACCAATAGCAAGACCCGACAAAGGCAAAGCAGTGCATATCCCATATAATGAACCCACCATCAATATGATATCATTCTCAGAAAAAAGAGATACAGATATGAACGCTGCAATCAATAAAAAGTTGTGCAAGAGGATTCGAGATCATGAAATCTTTAAAGTATCAGGAAGGATAACGGAAGCTTGGGAAGACTGGATGGCATCCCCTTTAACTTTCTCAGCACAGGAAGTAAATCAAGAAATTGAGATACACAATGATCCTTTGGTCCTTACATTGCTAATGTCAGGATGGAACATTAGAAAAATTATTTTGGATGGGGGCAGTTCCTTAAACGTGTTGTTTCATGACACATTTTGCAAAATGAGACTCACAAAAGATCAATTAATCCCGTCCCGATATGTTATTTATGGGTTCAATGGAATGGCTTCAAGACCTGAAGGAGATATTGATTTGCAAGTATCTACTGGACCCATTAACATCTTGACAAGATTCAGCGTAGTAGATGCTCCATCCCCGTACAATGCAATAATCGGGAGACGATGGATACACCAGCTGAAAGGTGTAATTTCGACTTATCATCAATATTTGCGGTTTCCAACACCGCAAGGAGAAATGGAGATCAAGGGAGATCAAGATGATACGAAGTTTTGTATAATGGCGGAGGAAAGAATGCATGAAGAACGGAAACAACAACATCGTGAAAGGAAGAAAAACCGTAAGATCGAAGCAAAGGAAGAGGAGATAAATCAATATTTGAAAAGAAACGTCGAACAAAAAGAAACAAATGAATTAGGAGAAAGCAGAAAGAATCAAGAAAATTCAACAAGTCAGCAGTTCGAAGGACCCTCATAGAAATTAAAGGGAATTCCAACTTTGATCGGGAATCCAAAACCAATTTTCACCTCTGTAGAAGAAACTAAAATTATAAATATTGCAACTTCAGAATGGCCTAAACAAGTGCGAATTGGAACAATGATGAAAGAAGACATGGAGCAAAGTTTAATCAAGCTACTTCGTGATTTTGTAGATATATTTGCATGGAAGATGGAAGATATGCCCGGGATAGATCCAAGTATTGTACAACATGAATTACAAATACGTCCCGATGCTATACCATTTCGACAACGGATACGAAAGGTTGCACCGGAGTATCACGATCCAGTAGAAAAAGAATTAGCAAAGCTTTTAAATGCAGGATTTATTCGTGAAGTGCGATATCCAACGTGGATTTCTAATATGGTGATCGTTCCAAAAAAGAACGGTGGAGTAAGAATCTGTATAGACTTCACCAACTTAAATAAAGCATGTCCAAAAGATAGTTATCCACTTCCCAACATTGATCAGTTGGTAGATGCTGTAGAAGGCCATGAGGCATTATCTTTTATGGATGGTCAGTCGGGATACAATCAGATTGCACTTGCAGAAGCTGATCAAGAACACACAGCGTTCTTCACTCCCCGGGGGTTGTATTGCTATACCAGGATGCCGTTTGGATTACGAAACGCGGGAGCAACATATCAACGATTGGTTGATGCAATATTCAAACCTTGGATCGGACAAATACTAGAAGTTTATGTGGATGATATGTTGGTAAAGAGCAAATTATCTATCAATCATCTACAAGACCTCACTGAAATATTTGGTGCATTACGAAAATACAAGATGAAAGCTAATCCGGAGAAGTGTACTTTTGGTGTTACTTTGGGACGTTTTTTAGGTTACTTGGTTACAAAAAATGGAATTGAAGTTGATCCATCAAAGATTCAAGCAATAACAGACATGCCATCACCCAACAACTTTAAAAGTGTACAGAAATTAAATGGATGTTTGGCTGCTTTAAGCAAATTTATTGCTAGATCATCAGAACGGTGCAAACCCTTTTTTGATGTACTCAATAAGAAAAATAAATTTGATTGGAACGATCGATGTGAACAAGCTTTCCAAAACATAGAAAAACATCTGGATACATTGCCAGCATTACAGAAACCGGAACCTGAAGAAATATTAACTTTGTACATATCGGCAGCGGAAGATGCAATCAGCACAGTGATGGTACGTACTAATGAGAAAATAGAAAAGCCAATATATTATATCAGCAAAACCCTTAATTCTGCAGAAAGAAATTACACAAAAATCGAACAACTCATTTTATCATTGGTCTTTGCCACTCAGAAGTTACGTACTTATTTTCTCACACATTATGTTCGTGTCCCGAGCAAGGCACTGTTACAATCAGTATTAAAGAGTACAGGATAAGTAGGAAGGATCGCAAAATGGAACGCCCAGCTAGAACAATTCAACATCATTTATGAGTTGCAAACCGCACAAAAATCTCAAGTTTTAGCTGACTTCCTTGAGGATTTCCCGATTGAAGAAGAATATGAAATTCAAGGTCCGATAGGTGAAAAAAAAAGAAATTAACTTATTTAAAATTTTCCACATTAATAATTCATTTTTTATCTATGATTAAAGGATTACCAGGAGGCGAGGAAGAGGACCCACAAGATATTCTGAACTCAACAAACTCTCAAAGGTGGGAAGTCTTTGTTGATGGGTCCCGAAACAAAGAAGGAGCAGGAATTGGCATTGTGATTACTGCACCAATGGGATGGCGAATGACAAATTCATTCCATCTTGAGTTTGAAGAACATACAAACAACATAGTAGAATATGAAGCTGTGGTTCATGCTCTAAAACTCATCATCGAGCTAGGAATCAGCAATGTTCGACTCACAAGTGATTCACAGTTGGTAATTCGACAAGTCGAATTAAAATATCAAACACTTGATGAAGATTTAGTACAATATAAAAACCTTGTTCAAATCTTAGCAAATCAAATCCCAAACATTATTTTTCGGCATCTGTCCCGAGACAAAAATCGACATGCTGATGCACTGGCATTCATTTCCTCCATGGTAAATGATCCTAATATCACAGCAATAAAAGTAGAAAGAATATATGAACCATCTTTCCAGATAAAAGCACTTCATAACATAGAAGGAGATGTGATAGAAGAAATTAATGATCCCGCAATACAAAATGCCCCATCTATGCCTCAACAAGTAGATGACCAACCAAGTGAATCAGATTGGAGGATCCCGATTCATCAATATCTACAAGATAACATATTGCCTTCAAATTCTAAAGAAGCAAGAAAAATTCAACTCAAATTGGATAATTACCAGCTTCGGGATGGAATTTTGTATCGTAAATCATTCCTCGGGCCATTATCCCGATGCTTATCACAAAAGGAAGGAATACGGATACTCAAAGAAATACATTATGGAGATGCGGGAAACCACAGTGGAAGGCGTTCACTCGCATTAAAAGCTAAAACCCAAGGTTATTATTGGATATCCATGCTTAAGGACTCAGAAAACATGGTACGAAGGTGTGAAGAATGTCAACGATTCGCAAAGAAAATCAAAGCACCTGCCACATAGCTTAATTCTATACTCAGTCCATGACCCTTTGCGAAATGAGGAGTAGATATTGTTGGTCGGTTAGTTGAAGAGACCAAAAAGAGAAAATACTTAATAGTGGTCACCGATTATTTTACCAAGTGGGTAGAAGCTAAAGCATTAGCGCGAATCAGAGATTCCGATGTGTTCATATTTTTATTTGAAAATATCATCTATAGATTTGGGATTCCAGCATCCTTAGTTTCTGATAATGGACAACAATTTCAAGGAAAGAACATTGATATGCTATTTGAAGCATATAACATTCAGAAACACAAATCCACACCATTTTATCCCCAAAGTAATGGACAAGCTGAATCCACAAATAAAACAATTGCAATAAATCTGAAGAAAACATTGGATGGATATTACAAACGTTGGGGAGAACAATTGCATAATACATTATGGGCGTATCGCACCACAAGAAAAGAATCCACTGGAGAGTCACCATTCCTTCTTACCTACGGGACAGAAGCAGTAATACCAACAAAAGTCATTCTACCTACAACTAGAAAAGAAGCATGGGAGAAAAATTTAAATTCAGATTTAATGTTACAAAAGTTGGATGATTTGGAAGAAATAATAGAGGTGGCACTCCAGAAAATGGAGAATTATCAAAGAAGGTTGGCACGGGATTACCACAAAAGGGTCAAGTCACGAAACTTTGTCCAAGGACAATATGTTTTACGACAAATCCCAGAATACCATCGGGACAAAAGTGCTGGAAAGTTCGCACCAACCTGGGACGGTCCGTACGTACAAGCATCAGCGCGATAAGGATCATATTATCTTTGGAATATGCAAGGAGATATCTTACAACATCCATGGAACGCGTAATACTTAAAGCTTTATTATCCATGATTAGTAACACAGCTATGGTGGCCAATACAGGATTCAAAGTCTTTATTCAATAGTTTATCTAATAATAAAATTCTTTATGAAGTTATACTTAAAATAAGAATCAATTCCAAGAACATCTTATTCTGGAAAATGTTACGATTGGCGACATAATCAAAATTCAAATCCAGGAACACCTTATTCTGGAAAACGCTACGATTGGCGACATAATCAAAATTCAAATCCAGGAACACCTTATTCTGGAAAAAGCTACGATTGATGACATAATCAAGATTCAATTGCTCCAGAAACATCATATTCTGGAAAGCGCTTACGATTAGCGATACAATCGTAATATCAATAAAGAGGTAAATGTCCTTATAGAATTTTAATAATTCAGAAATTCTAATAAAGAAGGAATACCTAATTTATGGTTATCATTTTCAGAGTACGTTCGGGACCAACCCTGTATCTTACCCCTGGCCCAGGTTTGTTTCGTATATATGGGATCTCGAATTACATGTTTTGAGGTATATATACTTCGATCCATTGTACTCATGAAACAATATGATTAACCTAAAGATTTTATAAATATCATCTCTTATGCAGGGACAATATTAAGAGCATAACCAAGCACAATAGCGGAAAATCACAAGATGATGTTTCCAACTACAGTATGTCAAAATTCAAAATACAAAATGATCGGGATACAAGAAAAGATTATCAAAAGATGAAGCTATGAGCATTAGAGAAAAGAACAAGTACAACTAGGCTTCAGAATTGGAGCGTCGGGACGGTTGAGGAGGAACTATCGGGACGGTAGCGCGACCATTCAAAATAGAAGGATCGGCTTGAGCACGATCCAAGGCAGAATTAAATGACATTGCAATTTTTGCCTTGGCATCTTGTCTCACCCAGATTATATAAGCATGCCTGTAATCAATTTCTGATTGAAGATCTTTAATTTTTTGCTGATCTTTTTCTACTTGATCTTTTTCAGCATTTAATTCCTTTAATAACTCTTCAGATCTTGATTGTACTTTTATAATTTCTTGTTCACGAGCTTCGCGTTTCAAAGTTTCAGCCTTCAACTGAGATTGCAAATCCTGAAGCTTTATTACACTCAGAGCTACGTTCTTCTATGAAATATTCAACTCTTCAGTAATATTTGCTATTGTATTATTTGCAATATTGAGTTCAGCTCCTGCTACTGTTGCTCGTGCATTAGCTTCGTTGATCTTCTTTTCTAGCCCTGAAAACCAGATTAAGTATCAGATAAACCATATAATACCCTCAATAAAACAAGCATATAACTCAAGCATATACCTCTATCTACAGACTTAAGCTCTGCTTCTTTAAGGGTTAAAGTTTTCAGAGCTTCCTGATATTTGGATTCAGCTCTATTACGTCTCCAAGTATTCAACTCAATACTATCGGACAACTGTGCTAATTTCCCTTTAACCAACTCCATTTCCATATTTACTTCTCTTGCATGATTGTTCAACTGATGCATCCTACGCTGGAACCTAAACAGGGATTCCAAGTCTCCCACTGATCCCATGAATGAATTTCAAAACTTCAAAAAAAAAAATAAAAAAAAAATGGTACGAACCTATAGAGGTACGAACCCAAAATAAGTACGAACTAAGTGGTAAGGAACGAACCTTGATTCTGACTTTGAAGTTTTTGATTTTGATCCCCAAAATTTTGAAGCTGTTGCTGTTGTTGTTGTTGTTGTTGTTGAAGTTGATGTTGAAAATAGTTATTTTACTGCTTGAGATTTTCAATTTCTTGCTGCAAATCATCATTTTCGCGCTTCGCCTTTGTTGCTTCATTCTTGAACATCAGCTTCATCATTGTGGCCCGAGCCTTATAAAACTTGTACGCAACAAATGTGGAATCGGTACCATACTTAAGCTGAGCAAGAGCTTGCTGCGGAAAAGAATACGATGGACACTCTGCGACAGTCAGAACTTCATTTAAAGAAGAAGGAAGACTAAGTGGGAACGATTGATCGAAACACTCGCTCTCGAACCAAGCGTCCCGAGCATCCCCTAGTGGAACAACACCAAATGAAGTCCGCAGCCTTGCCATTGAAGAACTATCAGATTTCAATGGATCGTGACTTGCGGAAGTATTCAGAAATCCCTTAGAAATAAACCACTGAAAGGCTTCATCTTCATCACCAGCAAGAGTGATTCCTTCATTCACTTCAGAGAAGAACCATTGAGTAGAAGGTTCAGCATCAGGCATGTCAACATCGGCACTATCAGTATTAGTGGCAGATTGAACTAATGTCCCGATGGGTGCATTTGATTCATGAGTAACTCCAAAAGAATTTTCATCCACAAGGAGGCTCGGGACGTTAGGGACGTCTGCAACTGAAGTACTAGGAGCAATGTTTTCAACATTCGCTTCTTCAGAAACTTCATTTCTCTTTTCTTCTACAACAACATCAACAACAACATTTTCTTTTTCAGTATTCTCTTCAGTAGTAATAGCTTCGTTCACTTCCTCAATATTTTCTTCTTCAACAGCAATATCATCCGCTTCTTCTTGAGGTAATCCAGTAAAAACTGTTATTGTACCACTACTTGAAGCGACTGGCTCTATGTCAAAGGTATAAGGAAGGGGAGAAAGGGAATCATAAAGGCCGGTGTGAGTAGCAATGGTAGGAACAACTTCAGAAATAGATTGAGCTATTGAAGGCTGGTCTGAAGAAGTAATTGGCTCCCCCACGCTAACAAGAACAACATTGATGATGACATGCTGTCCTGAAACTTCTGCTTGGACCGAACCTTCAACGTCCTGTTCCGCAACAACGATAAGAGCGGAACTGCTATTCCCCTCAACAAAGCAATCTCTAATCTCCCATTCTTCTACTTCAGAAGGATACAATGATCTTCTTAGTTTCTTTTTCTTTTTCTCAGGGAAAACCAATTTTCGTTTCCCCTTACCTTCAATAACTTCTTCCTCAACTCTTTGCCTACCTTCAACGATCTGAATACCAAGGCTTGGGCGAGGAGGAGGAACTTCAGTTTGAAGTTCGGAATCGGGTTCAACCTGAAGCATAAACATTTGTCCCGTAAGAAAAAATTCAATGGTAGTTCGGGAGAATATTGAAATAAAGAATAATACGAACCTTATAATCAAACTTGATGTCATCAAAATTTAACCGCCAAGGACAATATCTTGGGAAACGTCTACGAAGTTCTTGAATTTCATCTTTGGAGATGTTACCAAAAACCCAAGGACCTTCAATTACAAATGGAGTGCGATACCACTTATATTCATGATCCTGACGAATTCTTTCTTTTGTGGGAAAATCAATTTTGATATGGGGAATAAATTTGATTTTGGGATCGTCAACCTCATGTAATAAGGGAAATCCCGAAAGACACTTGCGAACAGGGCTAATGCTCCACTTCACGTAATTCCTGTTAGTAATACAATCTCCGTATGTAGTATGAAAATTTTCAACGGTATAACTGTCACGTTCTGTAAAATCTGGAACGTAGCAAGTAAGATTAGTCCGCCCTTCACTTTGGAGGATACACTCATCAAGGATACGCCACCAATTTCCATTGTATTGAGTAATGGATCGAGCACGTCCATGAGGAGAATCACCACGAGTTGCAAGAACTTCATATTGAAAAGGATTTTCTTCTTCATATAATGGGAGGCGAAGCCCGACCTCTAAAGCACCAGCAGAAATTAATAAACTATTGGGAGAATAGTTAAAGCTTTGCATCGCTCCTAAAGTTAGTACGTCAGTATTTTTATCATAGAATGAGACTTTAAATTCCCCAAGATCATGTCTTCTCTTAAAAACTTCAATGTTCATTGACCGGTAACTATAAGTGGCATGAGCCCGCTTATTTCTGGGGGCAGGATTAACGGTTATAGAAGCCTCAGGAGCTGGATTACAGACAGACCGAGACACAGCATATCTAGAAGAAGGAACTCTTGAAGATCTTCCAGTTTCTTGATGATCACCAGCAGCATTGGGATTTCTAGAAGACATAACGTTTTATCTGAAAAGAAAATTTCAAAGGATCAATGTGTGAAGGAATCATCATAGATCATAAAGAAACAATCATAAAAAAAAACAAACAATTATCAGTTCAATCATATCTGTTAAAAGCTAATCATGGTTAAATATTAAAGTAAGATACTGGAGGTAAAAATCATCAATACCTGGAAAAAGAAGATAATCAATTACTTGATCAAAGGTAAAATAAATGTGATTGATGGTAAAAGCTCCTGAACAGTTGGGAGAACGAAAGTATTTGAAAATTTCAAGGAAGATAAAGAGCAGCAACTTTAAGAGGTAAAAACAGAAGTGGAAAAGACTGCATCATATTTAAAGCAAAGAATAAAAACCGTCACAATTTGAAAGGCATTAATCAAGGCAAAGATTTGATTTACTCGAAAAAAGGTAACTGACACAAACGTGATAATAGAAGTTACTGCTTGCGAAAAGTTCGCATAACGTGTGAAAAGAAGTAATGGTAAAGAGGAAGGTAATAATTGTTCTTCTACTTTTTCAAAACCTTGGATCGACCGTTAAAAGTTTTTGAAAAAAGAAGAAGAAGAGGGCAAGTTGTTGGGAAATAAAAGGAGGACGACACGTGTAAGACGATTAACGAAGGAGTCAGTGGTACTAAGAAGAATGAGAAGCACACTATCAAAGCCGTATCAAAGGATCGAAAAAGGACAGATATGAAAGACTGAGTAAATCCCTGCATGTTTGACACATAAGATCGGGAAAGTAATATCACACTGACCGAAACAGATAGCATTAAATGCTTATTGAACGGGAAAGTAGGAGTAATGATGAATATGGAACGGGAAAGTAAGGGTAATAAAGAACGTGGAGCGGGAAAGTAAGAGTAATAATGAACGTGGAGCGGGAAAGTAAAGACAATAATTACACTTATTTACTTTAACCACATACTTGACACATATGTTCGGGACAAGGCTGATTCTCAAAGAACGAAGAGTACGTGTTAATCATACAAGGCAGCGAACCAAAAAGCAAAAAGCATGACCTGTCAACCATATAATCATCCCGATCCAAAGATAATAAAGAGAACGAAAGAGGGTATCGGGACAAGTGGGACCCATTAGATAATCTATAAATAGAAGAGAGCATTCAACAGAGAAAGGGTCGGAAAATTGAAGGGAGAAAAGGCTAAGGAAGAGTAATCTGAGAAGAAGGAAAAAGATCATTAGGTATGTATTCATTGTGTAAGATAGGATTTAAAAGTTTAACTATCATGATTCATCTTCTAAATTTAAAAGATTTATAAATTTGAGACTGTAATTTGATCAGATTTTTGATCTGTAAACAATTGATTAATTGAAATCTTTCTCATTAGTTGATTTTAAAGAGGATTCTGTGTATTAAATTGTAAGTTAAAATCTTTCTATTTATTATTTTTTTTTTATCAAATCATTGATTGTTGATGTCAATGAGAATTTTGACATAAACAGTTAATATAGGGATCATTAAATTTCACATAGGGTTAATACATATAAATCTGATTGAAGGTGGTTGGTAGTGGGAACTGTAACTTCATGGGAAATTAGATTTCCTTTTTTCTTTTCCTTTTTTTTTTTTTAAAAAATTACACCAAATCAATTTGAGGGAGCCATTACAAATGCATGATATTCTCCCGATTGCTTACGATCTGGCCAGAGGTATCCAAATCACAACTCCATAGCTACATCCTGTTTCACCAGTTCAACAATTTCATAAGCTTTTCTTATTTATTTCTTTGAAGACTATTATTTCTTTCTTTCCATAGCATCTATATAACAGCGTAATGCAAAATTTTCCAAAACTTCTTTACCTTTTCCATGCAACACATTCTTATCCTAATTAGCGTCGAAAATCTGATGGGTATTTTCAGGGTAAGGCCAAGCAAAACGAAAAGCCTTGATGAAATAGTCTCACACTTTAAAAGAGTAAGATCGCAATAAAGAAATAAGTGATCAGTATCTTCTCGAGCGACATTACACAAGACACAAATCTCAGAATCCAAGTTAATACCTCTCATTCGCAGCATGGTTATGTTTGGTAGGGAATTATGAAAAACAGTCCAGACTATAAAACTAATTAGCTTTGGCGGAATTCCTCTATTCCACACAAATGTTTCTGAAAATCACAATGCCCTATCTCTCATGTCAATGTCTCATAGCAATTCTTTGTGCTAAAGTTGTCCAGTATTTGAAGCTCATCCTCCTCGTCCACCATAATAGACACAGTATCCAAATCTCTTCTAAGCAAGTCCCATTCTATTTGCTCATTTTCCATTGTCCATTATTTATCATTTCTGCATTAGTTACATTTTTATCTGTATTTACCTTGTATATAACTGGAAAAAAGTCTCTTAAACAATGATTGTGCTCTTATCTAAAATCAGCCTCATATCTTGTTTTTCGTTTTGTTTTCTTTATAACATTGATCCTAACATATCTTCCTCCAAAGTGCACTCTTGCAGTTAGAATATCTCCACGCCCATTTAGCCATCATAGCTTTGTTGATGTTTCTCAAGCTTCTCACTCCAAGTATTCCTTTAACTTTTGGTTTACAAACCTTATTCAAGGCTACCAAGCCATTTTTCTTCTACCTCCACTGCTCCCCACAAAAAATTTCTCATAAGATTTCTCATTCTTTTCTCCATACTAACAGGTAGATGAAATAAAGAGAGATAGTATATAGGAAACTAAAAGATTGTTTGTTATTCTTTCTATTTTTGAATTACTGACAGGTATGAAGCTGATTCTAGATAAGAGCACAATGATTAATGTTGGTGTTGATGAAGTTATAAAGGGATAGCTAAGGAACTTGAGTGCAAAACTGAGAATTTACCTATGAAATTTCTGGGAATGCCGATAAGTGCTCATTGGAGGGCCGGATGTTTTAGTTTTGGAACCAGTGATTGAAAGAATGGAGCAAAAACTAGCAAGTTGGAAGAAGAAATTTTTGTCTAAACTAGGTTGGGACTAGTTCTTACAAAAAAGTGCATCTATGAAGATGGGAGTATTATCTGCAAATTGTATAAGAGAAGTTATGGTCCACTGTCAGCCACTTTGAATCCTGAAATTTACACTCTATCCCACAACATCCTTCAATAACTTAGACATAATCTCAACCACCAACAAGAACAAGAATGGAGATAAAGAATCTCTTTGTTTTAACCCATTTCGTGCGTTTGGATTTTTCAGTTGATACACGATTAACCAGACAGACAAGTGTGATGAAGAAGCACACCATCGTATCCAATAAATCCACTTACTTCCAAAGCCATGATTATGTAAAATTGAGAACATGGCTTGCCAATTTATATTATCAAAGGTTTTCTCCGTATCAATCTTGCACAGTATTTCATCCTTCTTAACCTTTAGCCTAGAGTCCATACACTAATTGGAAATCAACACACCATCCCAAATTTGATATTCATGAATAAAAGCACCTTGAGACTCGGATACTATTCTAAACACACCTCATGCGTGAAAAACAACTCTAGTTAACTTAAGCATCAAAGGTTTTTTTTGCAGCTACCCCCTCAACTTTGTTTATCAGGAGAAAGAGGTTGCAGACAACATCATCATAATCATTATCAATGTGGATGTTTTGGTGAGATCAATTTTTGCACAAACACCTACGTCATCTTGACTCAACTAATCTCGCACGAGAGTCTCTGGCTTTTAATAATATTTATTTTGAAAAAACAAAATTTTCATCAATCTTGCTGCAAAACGCTCCAACTTCCTCTTATATTCCATATAAAATTACACAAATTTAGGAATTTGGTTACTCATGTAGCAGCCTTGATTTTTCGGTTTGAAAAGATTGGCATTACTATTCAACAAAGCTTGAAACTTTCATATCTACACGCGTACATAGTGCAGGTAAGAAGATGGTTAGTTATCACAAAGTTATGTAGGAGGGGCAAAAAAAATCTCACTTTATAGAAAAACAATGATTAGATATTGGGAAAGTTATACGAGAATATGTTTGCATAGGCTTTTGATAATGTAAGCTGGAAACTATTCATCACATACTTTTATGTTCAGGTTGGTCACAAATGGGTAAATCATGGATAATATGGAGTGTCAAGCCAGCTCAATATTCTCTATTAATCAATGGTAGTTCAACTGAAAAGTTCAAACCACAGAAAGGCCTAAGACAAGGAGATTCTTTATCTCTCTTTTTATTCATTTTAGTGGCAAATATATTTACAAAAATCATGAAAAGGGCAGTGGAAATGATTATGATCTTTGGATTTAAGATCAATGACATTACAGTGTCTCATTTGCAATATGTTGATGACACTTTGGTTTTTCTAGATGGTTCAAAAGAAGAAGATGATAACTTGGTCCTAATATTACAAATTTTTGAAGCAATGACAGGGCTGCCAGTTAATTTATCCAAAAGTGCAGTGTTGAGTGTGGAGCAGACCACAAAATAGAAGGCATTGCTGACATCTTGAACTGCAACATAGAACAACTTCCTCTCAAATATTTGGGGTATGCCAGTGGGGGCTCTAGGGAGAAATACCTGGGATTTAGTTATAGAAAAATTCCAAAAGAAATTGGCACCATGGAAAATAAGATTTTTTCATTAAAGCAAGCAGAGTAGTATTGATTAAAACTACATTATCTAGCTTACCTATTTACTTCTTATCCATTTTCCCAATTCCTGTTAAAGTGGAGAATAAGTTGAACAAAATTATAAGAGATTTTTTATGGGGATCTTCTCCCGAGAAGAAAAAAATAAGCTGGATAGCGTCACAGAAGATTTGATGGCCAAAAAAACATGGAGGACTTGGAATTATAAATTTAAGATTAACAAATAAAGCTCTCTTAGCCAAATGGATTTGGAGATTTTGAAAAGAAAAAAAATCAGTTATGGAGGAAGATAATACTTAAGAAATCAAAAGGTAAAGAGAATGAGCTGTGGGTAAAGGATTCAAAGTTACCACAAGGGAGAGGTTTATGGGAAAAATCAGTGATAAAAGAAATGGTTTCAGTTGAGATTAGAAATGGTTCCTCTGTGTATTTCTGGTGGGATAAATGGAAAGAAAATCAAGCTCTCAAACATAAATATCCTAGAATCCTCAAGATCTCTTCTCAGAAAAATGCTAGAATTAATGAAGTAGTAGAGAATAGAACTTGGAATTTGAAATTTTACATAAATCTCAAAGCAACAAAGATGCAAGAAATGCTGGACTTTTATGCAGACTTGGGACTTCCTTCAACTCTAACTGATCAAGAAGATGGGCTCAACTGTACTGATGCAGGATTTTCCACTAAGCCATGCTACAACTGGTTAGTTGAACACTCTACTAGTGCTCATGGTATGGTTCCATTTCAAAGCATATGGGTGCAATTCATTCCCCCAAAAGTTCAATTCTTTATGTGGAATTCCTTATGGTTTTATTCTTGCTCAAATTGAAGTCTGGAAGTTTAAAAGAACAAGAAACAGAAGAAAGAAAGATCTGACGACTATTTCTTATATGTTGGGCAGTATGGGGAGAAAAAAATCGAAGAATGATGGCACACAAAAAATTAAGAGCGGTAGCAACTGTTCTTGCTTGGATCCTATTTATTTTAGTGCGCGCTTTTCTGGTTCCACTGAAGTGAGTTACCTACCTTTCTTTAAGATTTCAAAGGAAGTCTTTCGAATCCAGAGAATCTTAATAACTTATTCAAACTATTTATGAACAATGTCTTGATTAAGAAATGGGATCTTAATTGGGATGATTTAAGCACATAGAAACAAAGATCCCGTGGCTCCATACTAATCGAATAATTAGTCGGCGTTAATCAAGGTTAAAATAAATAACATAAATAAGAGAATGAGGTAATCCAATGACGAATTCCTTTGAATTTCTATTAAAGATTCTCTTCTTCTTCTTCTTCTTCAAAAATAAAAATGATTCTCTTTGTCGACCCCAAAAATGTTGGAATAAAGCATCAAAGGTGAGAGTAAAAACAAAGGAAAATGAGTTGGAACCAACCATAGTGACTAGTGATGCAGTTCTTCATTACTTTTGCAAAAAAAAATGGAAAAATCTCATTATTTTCCTTGAAATTTTCAGTAAAATGAAATAAATTTAATTTAGAATGAAAGTCAAAAAATGAATAAGAAAATTGAAAAACATGACATAAGAAAAGGGAGATACTGAGAATCTTATTTAGAATTTTGCTAGAAAATTATTACATTTTTTTTATAATAGTGAGTTGAGTTGAACTTTTTTAGAAGTTGGGTCATTCTCCAACTTTTATTATTTCTTTTGTAGTATTTTATTTTGCTCTTTGTATTTTACCTAATTTAATTGAATGATGTAAGCTAATTGAATTTGATTTTTTTTTATTAAGAGTATATAAGTGACATTTGTAATCTATTAACGTTCAATCAAATAATTAATGACTTTATTCTATGAAATTAGTATTTTCGTTAGAAAATTAGACTGGGTAATATATAAGTTTCTAGAAAAAAAAAATGAAACAGAGTCATATGGTGATATTCATAGCTTGAATTTATTTTTAATATTTTTTTATTAGTGTTAGTATAATCTAACGATTGATAAATAAGATAATTAGATAATTCTATATCCTTAGTTTTTCTCGAAACTTGTTTCTAGTCATATAATAGTCACTTGTCATATCAGCTAAGCTAAATTTTTTTTTTATTTAAAAATAAATACAATCTTATTTACACATTATTTAGTGATTTTTGGAAAAAATATTTTATAAAACTAAAACGATATTAAATTTGAAGTTAGTATTTATTTTGATGATACGTTTTTCTGATAAAGCTCTACATTTCTACTAAAAATAAACACAATTCAAAATACCGAAACTTATCATCCACCAATTTTAATTTCAACCATCAATTTTCAACGGTTTATTTATTAAACTGGTAAATGATGGTATTATATATCTTAGAATATGTTTATCTTTTTATAAAATAAAGAGTTTTATAAGTTATGAATATCATAGGGTCTACATTGTTTTTGGATGTGAATGTCATGATTTTTTTTTTTACAAATGATATTCACTTGATGCTGATTTTTCTTCATCATATATATTCGGAACCAATCAGTTGATTTTGATTCGAGGAAACAACTTGCACTCTCACCATTAAAACAACATGGGTTGATACTTGAAATTGAGTGACTAAAACAGTACCAAATTGCATCGCCACCATTAGTGTTACGGATGTGACTTTATGGTACAACAAAATTCTGTTTTCGAAAATGACTAGGAAATCAATTTCTAGCGTACGAATTCTCGATCAATCAGAGATGAAAGAAACTTAAAGCAAGTAGTATTGATTAGGCACTCGAAGAAGAAGTGGAGTTTATAGTAAGAGTTTGGCAAAATGTGAAAGTGATTGCCATGATGTCCCAACGGTATGTTGGTGAGGTGTGTATTTCTGTTGCGTATATAAAGAAGATGACATGGCCACTGTGACCGTCCACAATGGTGGCAGCTAGATGATGATTGCTTGAATTTGGAAGCTGTTGGTAAAATTGCAAGTGCTCTTGGCAAGTAAAGTTGGATCAAAACTACGCTCGATAAAATTATATTTTCTTTGTTTCACTAAAAGTACTACTGTTATGTTTTTATTTTGGCCTATTTGTTAAAATAGAGGGAGTACTATTTTTATCTCATATAAAACAATTTTTCCGTTAATAAAAAATTGAGCTATTTATTTTTAAAAATTTTATTTCTCAAAAAATTATATAAGCTGTTATTAAATCTTATTATAAATTATTATAATTTTATAGTCGTGTTTATATTTATTACATAGATGTTTTAAAATATTTTCCCGTATCATAGTTTTAGAGGTATTTATTTCTAAATTTTATTATTTTATTATTCATAAGAATATAATTAAAAATATGTATATTTTTTTTTTTAATTTTTTTTTTAAATTGTACAAATTTAAGATAGGTCAACTCTTATAAAACAAGTACGAAATAAGTAAAAACTTAGAGAATCGAAAGATCCACATTTTTTGGGATAAAGGTAGTAGATAATCATGAGGTGAGTACCTCACCTAATATTAAAATCTTCCTGGCCAAATCTTGCAAAGGTAAAACTATAACTCAAAATTTCGAAAGATTTAACAAATCAAGGTAAAACCTATATTTGGCTATTATATTCCACATTGTGGACGGTTTTAAGGATTAATAAATAAGTGTATTTGGCTCAGAAATTTGTATATTCCTGGCAGAATCTGTAGTGACAGAAGTCCTGTGTTTGATGACATTTTTCTTTATATCGACTTCGACAAATTTAACTTACAAGGCCTTGTCACTTGTGGAGATTCGCATGTCAACCGAATTGCAACTATATCAAGAACTCATAATTCATTTATTTTTGATTGATTGGTAAAGAATTTGAGGTTAATATGTTTCGAGTTCAGATCGTTGGTTTTATCTTCCAACAACCTATTAGTTTACTACAATAACATCAATAAGTACTCTTAATGTTGCAAAATAAAAATTGTTAGTTGGATTACGAATTGAGGATTATGCTCATTCCGTAAGTTGTTTTACATGATACAAGAAAGTAAGTTGTTTTACATGATGCAAGAAAAGCAAAATCAACATACCATTTAAAGCATGTCAAAGATACTCTTCTCCTTTAGCTAGAAAGCATTACTAATTCTCCTACAACAATTATGCCAAATCTTTTATTTATTTATTTTATCAAATAATATTTACATATCCAAACAAGAAAGAAATTAAACCCACTTACTAATACTCTTGTGACTTGTCTATTTTAGTTTCTTCATCGTGAAGGAACTTTTTGTCCATGCTTGATTGTAAACTCAAATTTTTTACAAAAAAGTAAAACAATGAAACAAAATATCAAATACATTACAAATTGTTTTTTTTCATCTTTCATTTTCATATAATTTTGGTAAACATAAGATACCCATTAATAGAAACAAACCTAGGATTATAGATCTATACAAACCATTTCTAAACTAACTATTACAATACTAAAAACAAATCACAAAGACCTATTTGCCGATCGACAAATACTATCAATTCTTTGCCCATCAATGACTTATGAGGAGAGAGATCTATTGATTTCAGACTCACATATTTAGAATCTCACCATCAATAAATCAGATTTTTTGATTTTTTAATTTACCGGTGAAATTGACAAACAAAGCTACTAAAATTTATATAAAAAATTTCTAGCACCGACTTGAGCAAGTTTAAAAACAAGATTACCACTAAGATGAAGAGCCATTAAACTTTCTAGTCCACCAATACACTCCCCGCCTATAAAAACTGATGGTGCTGCGCCACCGGGAACAACATCCTCCATCGGAAGTGCAGAAATCTCATCATCTTCTAATTCAATCACAGTTGGTCTACACCCCAAATTAGACAACAACCTCTTCATCACATGACACATACAACATGATGATTTACTAAAGATAATCACTGGATTCTCTTGTATCAACCGTTGAATCTTGTTTTCAACTGTCTCTGCTACATCTATCGTTAAAGCCGTTGGAGGAGTGACAATTCCGTTATTAAACGGTATTGCTAATTCAAACCTTAATCCACCTCCTCCTAGACAACCTTCTCTTACTCCTTGAATCATTTCTTAGGAACTAATTAAGAAAACTTTAGGTAGAGAAAAGTATGGTGAAGAAGAACATAAGAGAGAAAGAGGGGAAAAGAAGGATGTTTTTGTTTGTCAACGGAGAAAATGGATGTTCCTCAAGTTGGGGATTTATAAAGAAAAAATATGGAAAAGAAAAAGAGAAACATAAGAAAGTATTGTTAAGGTATACAATTAAATAGTACTCTCTCCGTTTTAATTTAGTTATTGTATCCGTATCTTGTATAAATATTAAAAAGTATATAAAAATATTTTTGTTTCTATAAATGTTCTACATTAGTGTTTATTTTTTTAGGTTTTAAATTTCTAGTTATTAGTTCTTTGGTTATTTTAGTTATGGCGGATAGAAAACTTAATTTGAGAATAAAAATATTTAAAGAGAGTGTTCAAAAGTGGTATTTAGAAAGTTGAACCTACACATTTCTCTAAGTTAGAAACTAATTCTATGTTAGAGATAAATTAAGAAAAAAGTGAAAAAATATGAATTATAACAAATAAATTAGGACAAAAATAAAAACCTAATATAACAACTAAATAGGACTTACTGAGTATTATTTTGATGTTATTGTTGAACAAGTATAATCAATGATTAAGAATTTTTTACATGTATAATGTATTATATATATATATATATATATATATATTATTTACAACACTAATTAGTGACAGATCCCGCTAAGATCATCTAGAAATAACTTCCTCTGAAATTTTTATGTAGGCGAAGGATTGATGGCGATGTTCAACTATTTGTTAAATTCTTTGCAATAAATTTAAAAATTTAGAATTAATATGGAGGAATCTTTATTCACAACCTATTAAAATTTTTCTTTTTGGTCACAAATAGGCCCGACAAGTTAATATACTATAATTTTTTTTAACTCATATTATATTTTCATCCTAGTTTCACTACTTGAGCCAAAAACATTTACCAGTAAACATGTTAACCAAATTAGATCCAATAGCGTACAAGCAGCAACTCTTCCAAGATTCCTAATAGACTAGGAATAAACTTTGTTCTATGATGGGAAAACAAAAAGAAAGAATAAAACCTTGATTAAGTAATCAACGGTTGATACATGAGTAGAGATATTTTATAGATTTAGAAAATATTATTGACCGAGTGTAACCAAACTAACGTGGGTCCACATGACGTATGACGTATGTAATAAAATTAAAGAGAAAAAGCTGATGACGCAATAACCAATCCTAGTGAAGTCTGTATACGTCAGATTACGTGGACTAATAATAGATGTTCAAAGTGGGGACCACAATCCTCTAATAATGAGGTCATTATGTGAGATTAGTCTTTCCACGTGAGATGGTTTTGACTCTTTAGTAACACGTGGCAATATCTCCATATTTGCTTTATAAAAAGTTGAGAGTAGGGTATTTATCAGGAAGCACGTTATTTTGCAGGATTTATATGGGCAGGTACGAAGATTATACATTTGAGTGTCCGATGGATGTCGGAACCGTTTAGGATCTATTTATCGTATTATATAGAATGGTACCATTTTATAAAAATTTAGGTAGAGTCGAAGCCAGATTAAGAGGAATCGGTTGATAAGTCATCAATGGATACATATTTGTAGAGGGTATAAAATGGGCTAAAATGTCGATAAGTAAAATTGGATTTGAAAATTAGCTAGGATGGGTGGGCAACTACATACCCATCCTTTTATCTAGCTCCTCTGCTGATTTTTGAGTGGTACTAATTAGGGAGCTGTTTTGTTGCTTTTAAAAGTTCTCGAGCACTAATGGTTCACACAAGTAGGATGGTTCACTAAAACAATCGGTTCGTTAAAATGGTAAAAGGGATTAAGAATCTTTTTTTTTCTAAAAACATGATTTTGTTTTTTTTCCTCCGTTAAAATTTCATGGTTTTCGTATAAAACATATAATTTCAAAAAGATTTTTCTACTTCATCAATAATTTGTTTGGTATTGATGAATTTTGAATTTTGAACTTTGGTAATTGGCATTTCAAAAAAGATTTATAACTGTCCAGTTACGGGTTTAATGTCTTTAACTTGATTTTAGGATGCCTATCTAGCACCATTCTTAGAAATCACCATGTGTATGTAGTGGCGGAGCTAGAAATCCCGCTATGGGAAGGCAAACTCTTCTTATGGAGAGCAATTAATGATAAATGGGCTTTGCAGCCTAATACATTGGGTGTGCGATTGCTAACCCTTGTCATGGGATGACTCTGTCACTGTGTGTAGTTAGACGACCGAAGAAAGTCCTTTTATATGATACAATATGAGAGTTAAAAATGCAATGGTTGCAACGTTTTTTTTTTTAATTTTAATCGATTCAATTGAACATGAATTCATCATTTTTATCCAAAATTGATTTAATAATCGAAGAGTTATAATCCCCAACTATCATTAAGCACCAGATCAAAACTCAAATTGGTCGTCAATTATTTCGACCTAAAAACCTTGAAAAAACTCTCACCTAATCTAAGTTGCATCGGTTTCATTCAATTCGATTAAATTGGATCGAAATTGATCACTTTTTCATAAAAAATGATTTGATAATCAGAGATTTGGGATCCCCAATTATACTTTAACAACATCAAATAGATTGGATTTTATCAATTTCACCTTCAATTGCTTTAAATTAAAACAAAAAATTGAAAAAGTGTGACGTATAAAAACTGTGATGTAAAACAAAAACAATTAGTAACGAATATGTACGCCACAAAATAGAAGATCTTAGGTAAAACTAAATCGGGTCGAATTCGATAAAATCTTCAATCGCTCCCCCCACCTTACGTAGTAGTTTAGGTGTTATTTTTTTTTTTGAAGCATGCTTAAGAGTTAATGGCTGTCTGAGTATCTCTACAGAGATAAATTGCTCTAGCTTTTTGGATCATGAACCAATCTAATCTGTTGGATTCAGACATGGGTAGAGTTTATCCTTCTTTTGGTTAATGTATGGATTTTCTTTTAATTGAAATAAAAAGTAAAATAGATCTTCCAATTGTTGCTTTAGTTTTAAGTTATGTGTATTTATGAGCTAAAAAAATTGAGTGTGATCTAGTAATAATAGAGTGTGAACGTATCTAAACTTAGGTCATGGTGGAAACAGCCCATGTTAGAACAGTAGCTGAGACTTTGGTGGTGGTGGTACTGTGGTAGGACAATGTCTGCCATGGTAGCAAATCCAAGATATATGCTTTTTTTGTATATAAGTATCAAAGTAAGAATAAAAGAAGAATCAAAGGTTTACATCCATTAGTTGTTTTGGTTTGTGATTGTTTCAAGATTTTATTACGTAAATCGTAATCCCCACCTCAAAATATGCAAATTCAGACACAAAAAAGCTGGATAAAATCAGGGGTTGGAAAAAAAAACTAGGCACGAGCTAGAAACTTTGATCAAGCCCATTAATAGTAATGGTTAGGCTTGTGGACTTGGGGAGCGGCCCCGATTTAAAACTAGATTAGCTCTCTTCTTGGTCAGTCCCTGGAAAAATGATTGACCAGCGCCAATGGGCTATGACTTACATTATATTTTTTTTGATCTGATTTATCTGGATCTAATCAAAATCACCTTATTCATCTGAATCTAATTTAATATATTTGTCTTTTTAATCAGACCTGACTCAGATATGTGAATCGGTGGGTTGGTCCAATGAATCAGATATATTTTCATACCTAACTCATTGGACCAAGTTAAAGACTCATTTGAATGATATTCATGCTTAATTACCGATTATAAGAGCGTCCACAGGGGAAAGATAAAATGGTGGAGTAAAGATCAGTTTTGATCTTTAGTCGGTTTTTTGGAAGCATAATGGAACGACTTAAAATAGTGGATAGTCGAATATATACATTGTAGCCGATTATAAGTAGTCAAAATTCCCGACTAAAACCTGTTTAGTCGAGCGGGGTTGTAGTATACCGTTTGGTGGTAAGCGTTGGCGTAGGAATTCGCCCAGAGCCAAGCGTCTATCTGGGAGTTCGCTTAGAAACATGTGAGGGAAGTTAGCAGTTCGCCTGAACAAGCGTTGTTCTGGGGTTCGTCTGTAGAAACGGTGTATTAGGATGACGCCTACAACTAGGCGGTGCACTAGAGATACGCCCGAATGAGACGGTGCATTAGCAATACGTCTCACACCAGGCGAGCTCCTAGAGTGCCGCTCAACTAATTGGTGTGATGCTAGAGGCCCGCCCCATTGTGGACGTTACTCTGGAGCTACGCCCAATGCCAGCCCAAAACCAGGCGAGATCCTAGAATGCCGTTGAAATTTGTTTACCGTTGAGTGTACCGTTGAGATGTTACCGTTGAGTTAACCGTTGCCCATCCAACGGTTATATTTTTACACTATATACGGAGTACTAATCCAATTTCATTTTAGTAAACTCATTCACTGTTATCTAGTTAGAATTCGACCATAATTAAGTTATTTTTCATTTAATAAGTTTGCGAATCGATTAGAAATATGACGCCAAGACCACGAGGTCCAAATTTTACTACATTTAAAGATGTAACGATGTGTACAATTCATTTGTCAATATCTCAAGATTGTAGTATTGGTACCGATCAGTCAGAAGAAAATTATGGTCTCGTATATTATATCAGATGAAAGAAGCAATACCTTCGGTGCCACAACACACTTGGACTTCCCTTCAGAAACAATTTCAAATTATAAGTAAAGATGTGGCACTTTTCTCTGCGAAAGAGGAGGAAGTGGATCGTGAACACCATACTGGATGGCGGCCCGAAAATAAGGTAACAACTCATTTAATTTTGACAATGACCTTAATGTTCTGAATTTGTAATACCTAATTTCATAATCACATGTTTCATACCCTCAAAATTATCTCAATTTCATAATCACATATTTAATCATTCAACATATATAATCAATTAAACTAAAAAAACCTAATAATAAAACATACTCTACATTTAATTTACAAAACAAAATTTAATTAAAAAAAAACAAAACAAATTAGAAATTACCTTGATTTCGCTAGGTTGTTTGAAAATCCCTTGAGCGGAGACTCAAAATCGTAGGCGGGACTTAGGGTTCTCGTCTAGGAGAAGATACTGTTAGAGCGTGGTGGCGGAGATGAAAAAAATTTGGTAACAGGTGAAAAATTAGGTTTCGCACAGTAGAAATAGGAAGCTAGAATGGAGCGGGCTGCTGGCATCTCGCCTGAAATTCTAGGCGGGGCCCTAGGACACCGCCCGTCACATTCTACTCACACAATCGGCTCGCACAAGTGCAACTCTTCTAGGCGAGTTCCTAGCACTTCGCCCGACCAAGCGCAGTTCTGGTATAACGCCCGTGTCTCTGGCGAACTCCTATAATACCGTCCAACAGCAAGCGTCACGCTAAGATTCCGTTCCACTTAGAGCGAGACGCTAGGACACCGTTTAGCGTGAGCGGTACGCTAAAATTTTGCCCGTCCCCCCAAGCGATACACTAACATTTCGCTCAACAACAAGCGAATCTATAGGACACCGCCCGACTATTTACGGCTATTCTTGGACCGAAAAAAGACTAAAGATTTTAGTCTTTTACTCTTTGGTCTAGCCACATGGTCAAAGATGCCCTAAGGAAATAAAAGCTTAGCTATATGTTGACCGAATGCTTAGATTGATTTAATGCAAAAAAATATTACCATATGAAAGATTAAGTTTACAAATTAGTTATGTGACTCTTTACATGTATATCAAACGAATATTCAAGAACAATAAAAGAAAATACTAACAAATAAATAAATTTAAAATGCTAGCAAATAACTTTTTTAGGCACTTAAAGTAACTACAGTAGGCATTGATAAATTTGTTAAAATGTCAGATGAACAGATAAACTCGTTTTGGACAATGGGGAAAAAACAAAAGGTAAAACGAGGTAATCTGAACCGACCAAGGCAACTTGAATCGCTTGGCCTAGATTGAGAGGCTCAAGTTGGCTTGATAACGTTCACATCCAATGGCTATAACATTCATCCCTATAAATTCAACCCAAATTCAATTTTTTCTACTCATACCAAAATTAATCTTCCCTACAATTTTAGTGATATTATATATATTTAAAATATATTTAGTAGTCATTAAAAAATGAAAAACATATTTATTGATTTTCGAGAAATGATGAATTTATTTGAAATATTAAAAAGGAGAATGAGTTGACTCGTAAGTTGGTTAAATTGAGGTTCGGGTTTAGGTTGGATCTGACCTGCATTAAGACGAGATTGCCCTGTTTTTTGAGTTGGCAATTTTGATTTACTGCACACAAGGTTTTTCAAATTTCTCTCGTAATATACTTGAGTTGCCATATAAAGTGCCTTCTTCCACTCGGCCTAACAATATTCAATCTCTATCCATGTCTCGAATTTTACTAGCATTTCGTTTTGATATTCAAGTGGTTATGCCTTTTCCAGTTACACGCTTAGCCGGCTTTCAATTCATCTAAATTATATGTGGTGTTGTACTGAAACTTACATAAATCGCACTGTCTTGACTACTAAACAAAAGAATTGTTAAAACCCAAAACTTTTCATAGGGTAATTAGGAATTAGTATATTAGCACTATATTAAGAATGATTAGTATAAGTTCTTTCGTTTGGTGGTAATTAAGTTGTTCCGATTGGTACTATATAAATATTAAAATAATTTTGCAAAATAATTATATTTTTTTTTCTGTGAATCAAGTTTTTTTATTTTTTGTTGTTGATATGACTTGAATCGGTATACCTAACCGGATTAGGACTGGACTGTTTTAGGTTATCTAGTCGGATTAGGACTGGATCTGTCTTAG
>JAJJMC010031168.1:0-27372 GCA_023531435.1 Papaver californicum | reverse complement strand
ATAAGGGTCAGGAAAAACTACTTTAAATGTATGATTTAAGCACCTATCAAACTGAACCTGTATTAGGAATTCTCTTCTTCTTCCTTGGACGACCTGATTGTGGTGGAGCATCAGAACCAAGAACAACAGATTTTGGAGACACAATCGCAGGCTTTTCAACTGTGTGGACATGATTAATTGTTCTTGCATAGGATTCCCGGTAGAACTTTGCTGTAAAGTAGAATTCGACATACTTATACGGATCTTCTTTATTCAGCATGATACAATGGATAGCATGGGCACAAGGGAAACCGTTGATGCGCCAGCAGTTGCAAGAACATGTTCTTCTTTGCAAATCGACCGTTTGCAACTCTTCAAGAATCAAGCTACTAATTATTTTCTTCGATACATGTGCTTTGTTTACAACTCCACCGCAACAAGTATGCTTCTTATTTAACTCCTTGATAATAAAAGGACCACCTTCAACGCCATCAATAGAAACAACATATATATGCCATCATATTTCTCTTCTTCCTTCTTAGCACAACATGCATCAATCCTCAACTTCTCATTTCTTGTCGTCTTGAATGAATACCCAGATGTTGCATGATATTTCAACAAATCAGAACAAACTTGTTGAACACCTCCCGGAAACACCTGATTGACACTCTGAAAAATGTCTAACCAAAACGCAGACTTCAACGGTTCTTTCACTTTATTACAAACATCATAATCAACTAAATTTGTAAGTTCTGCATGCTCGAAAGGTATAATTCCTGAACTTCGTGGCAGCTCAAAAGGTATGATTCCTGAACTTCGTGGCTGCTCAAAAGGTATAATTCTTGAACTAGAACTAGAACTAGAACACTCATCTCTATGCCTTACATGTAACTCAAGAGATTGAAGCTTATTAAACAAAGTAAATAGAGCAACCGATTGGAGAAAAAAATCACAATTGATAACCTTTTATTGATCACCAACTATATGGAAAATTTCTATAGAAAGAGAAGAGAATTGAAACCAACTTGAACATATACTACCCTTCAAATCACAAACAGATGCTTGTAGACCAATACGAAACGATAATATATCCTCTTTGTGAGAAATAACCGCGAGAACAGATTTCATAATCTACAGGACGAAGTATGAAACCAAAAAAAGTTTCACTAGATGTGAATATCAAAAACAACAACAACAACAACAACAAAATTTGAATAAGAACATCAACAACATAACAATTTTCATTCCAATAGATTTGAATAGGAACATCAACAACATAAAAAAAAAAATCGTAAAAACAAATGGATCTGAGTTTCATAATCAACATCAACTCGAAAATTCAAACAAAAACAAAAACAAAAACAAAAATAAAAGAAAAATTGATTACCTGAAAAGTTGAATTTCAGTCTCCGATGAATGATTCGATTAATAAAATAGCTTGAGACGAATGAGAAGATGATCAAATTGGAAGGATAAACTATAACTTCAGTTGGATTCTTCAGACCAATATCTAATCTCACTGAGGAATGATTCGAAGAACAAGCTGAAAAATTGAATTTCAGTCACTGATGAATGATTCGAAGAAAAAACTGAAACTGTAAATTTTTTTCTCTTCTTCAATTAAACTGAAACAAATACCAGATCTGCTCTACTCTTATTCAATCAATTTGAACCTAAAAATTACTTTTTGGGTTGTAAATATTGATTAAATTGGCGTAAATCTTTGAATGTTAGAATTGAAACCCTAAAAACAAAGAAAAAAGAAGATCTGAAAATGATTTCTCAGAGAAGATTTCGATTCTCTTTGAATAATATTTCTCGAAAGAAGATTTGTTTTTCTCTCTTTAAATATTTTCTTCCGCCAAAACTTTTATTTCAAAGACTTAAGAATATATAGAGAAGGACAGGAATGGTATCTCAATAAATAAAAATAATAAAATTTAAAAATTATTATTTGAAATAAAGTTTTTGTATTATTTTTATTTTAAATAATTTTTATTTATAAAAAGTAATATGAGAAGAATTTTTGTACACCAAACTTGGTCACCTGGGTGTGTTACCGCTACCGCTAGTTATGATAGGATAATATCATACCGCTTCTCTTCTGTTGCGAGTATTCTCTTATTATTATTAAAAAAAAAAAAATTAGATTCAAGAAGAAGAAGAAATGTATTCCATTTGATTCTACCAGGTATGTTTGAGTAAATCTCTATCTATTTTTCTCCATTTTTGTTTTGTTTTTTTTAGGGTTTTAGGGATTCATATATGGATAGAATATTTTAAAAAGGAGGGGAAATTGGAAACCCCAAATTACATTAGGGTGAAACTAAGAGAAGAAAGGCATTTGATATTAGACTGGATTAAAGAAACTCCCCTACTTGCATTCACTCCATTGAATGATTGCTGCTATCTCACTTAAGCCCTTGTCGTAAGAGCCTTGAAATAAACTTCTGTCTTGCCTGCCTTAATCAACAAATAGATGGTTTATGGATTCTTTGCGTATGATTTACAAAACAAACATCTACTTGCTAACTTCATTTAGCTAAGTTGTCATGTGTCAGAGCTTTTGAATTCGTTGTTATTATCACCTGTCAAGGTGTTGTAGCAAGATTTTGAGTGTGAATTGACCGTGTCAGTCAGTTAGGGTGTTTAGTTCCAACCTCACTAGCTCCTACAGGCTACAGCATGCGAGCGGATTCAGTAATGTTATTGCTAAGGATGTTTTTTAACATTGTCGAGGAGTTTGTGTTTGTTAGTGTTGTTTTGTTTTCATGTGATCCATACCTCTTTCTAGAATTTATGAACTGTCAAGTTCTTGTTTTTTTATGCTGATCATTGTAGGTTCAAGTTTTAATGGCAACTCACTTACGGGAAGATTTAAGGAGATTGCAGAATCTTGTTATTAGATTATCCACGGAAGTAGGTGGAAAGAATCAAAAATTGGAACACCAGGAAAAAATGTTGGACGAATGTTTGACGTCCCTTAGTATAATGACGGAGGAGAGAGATCACATGAATCAAGCTTATAATGAAGGTAACTATGTTATATAATATAAAGTCAGCTACTACTCCATGTTTACATTCTTCTGATGTATGCACATTCTTTCAGTTACCCTTGGTAATCCATGGTCATCTTCATTTTAATTCAGAAAAGAGAAAAACACAGATGACTGTGTATGAGAATGAAAGGTTGATGCGAGAGTTAGAAACACAAAGAAGCGAAATTGAGCAGCAGGGTAAGGAAATCGAGAAGCTTGAAGCCCAATCGGATTTTAAAATCAAGCAAGTTCTAGTTTTAAGCGAAGAGGTACTTATACTTTTATCAACTCAAACTCCATCCATAAACCCCTCATTATTAGCTAGAACTTTTTCTGTGCAATCTTATGAACTATGAGAAGCAATCTCATGGCAATGATCTTTTTTTTCTTTTTTTTTCTTTTTTTTTTGGCATTTACCTTTTACTAAATATGTAGGTAATTATAGCTTTATTTGGATTGCCACTGCTACACAGGTTACAAGAAAGCGAAACATTGTGCAACGGAAGGTTGAAGGAAAGAAAAATATGAGTAGTGGTGACAATGTTCAAGTCCAATTGGATATGAATGGTTTCCACAAAGAACTGGAAGAGAAAGACTATGAATTGGATAGTGAGCTTAACCTGAATCAAACCCTCATCGACAAAGAGCACAGGAGTCACCATGATCCACAGGAGGTGCACAAAGTTTTGATCGAGGTAAGAAGTTTATGAATTGACTTATTCTGCATGCACCGAAAGTTTTTTTATCCTTTGCTCGAAAAAATAAGTTATTATTCTTAAGTGCAAATATGCGTGGTGATTGTCCTTATATTGGGATAAACGGATGGGGGAACTGAATGTGAAAACATTTCGAGATACTTGCAATCAGAAGTTCTCACCTACAGAACTGGAAACAAAATCTGCTGAGTTATGTTCATTATGGCAGAACAAAATACAAATAACAAAATTCAGAGTGGAATCCTTATAAGAATATTTCTATGAATCAAAACTTTCATGTGAGTTATCGATCTATAAAACTCTTCTGAATGTTCTCATGTCTACTTCTGTAATATCATATCCTCCTACCTCTCTTCTATTCTTGACACTGGGTGTATGTAATTTAATCTTCAATTTAAAACTACCATCACTGAGGAGTTTGAAGAATGCTACCAACCCTGTGTGGTGCAGGAAGTTAAAAAGGAAGATGATGAAAAATTGATAGTGATAGATGAATGGGGCAATGGAGATATTGAAGGCAGTGGAGTAGAATGCAATTCCTTTCATGATATGTTTCCTCCAATCCCACCACCAGAATCTTTGGCTGATCCTTGCTATGGTAACAGCTCAGATTTTTCCCATGACCTCCCTGTTCCGGTGAGTTTCTTTGGTCGTATTTGGTCCCAACAATTGTGACATGCATTTTTATTAGCCCTTGGTATCCACTAATTATTTTATCAATTTCTAAAATATTTCTTACTTGCAGTAGTTCTATTAACTTTGACTTATGTTAGTCTTAAGTTAATGTTCTACCTACACATCCAACTGTTATATGGCTTTACAATCTGTAATCACCTTGTAAAAAAGACCCATTGACCCAGTTTTTTATTGTTTGAAGTCTTGCTTCTGCAGAGCACCCCCCATCACAGGTTATTGAATACATCTTGCATCCCATGGCGCATTAGGATGTCCTCCTCCCTACTTCCAAATAGTAATTGTCCATTTACCAAGAATTAAAATGCTACTGTTTCATGATCACCACATGACACATCAGCTTATATCTGTTGATGTCAGTTGTTTCAACTAAAAGCTATGAAAATTAGACACCTTTGTTGGCCATGTCAGCGAGATCTTCTAGACGGATTTATGCCATGGGTTAAGAAGACTTGTGTATGTTAATTTTGGGGACTTACATTGTTAGACAATTACTGAGATGCCATGGTTGACTTAAATAACTTCCAATTGCATGATGGAATCTGATTTCCAACATTAGATGTTCGGTGAACACACCTGCACTTAACTGGGATGGAATTGCATGTAAACATCAATTACTAACTAAGTCAAATGTGGTCCATGTGATATTTATCCCAAGTGAATGAAGAACTGAGTTTATATGTGACCCGTTCTGGTACTCACGTGGCTTTAAACTTTGATGTTTGAGTGAAGTTAATCTTCGCTTGAATTTTTCATTATATTTGTAGAAGCACATCATTATTGTTCACTTCTTATCCGTATTACCCTTTTTTTGTTTGCTCTTCTCAGGATGATGAAATTGCTGAATTTGAATGGTTATCAACCTTTGTTGATGGTTCTTTGTCAGCTGGAGGCATTACTCTGGACATAGACCTCTGTAACAACAGTAAGAAGGATGACTCCTATCGGCTCCGTACATCAAACCCAGTCTCTGTCCTTAAGAATTGCAGCTCTTGCTCTGGTGGAAAGACAATGCCTCTCAGTCCTGACACTGTTGTTCCTGGACGTGTACGGAGCAAGCGCCCACGACCAGCAATTTTCATTCAACGACCCGCTCTTAACTTGGTCTCTCCCACATCGTGCATAACCAACGCCCAAAACCTACCAATGGCCAACTCCTATTTTTCATCAGAGTCAAAGAATTTTGCAGAATCCCATTTACCATATACACCCAACTTTAACGGTAAAGAACAGAAGAAGAAGAAAAAGAAGAAGAAGAGACTGGCACCATCTTTGCTAAGTTATAGCTCAGACAATGCCAATCCGCTTCAACAACAGCAGCAGCCTGATGTGGCAGTCAAAAAATGTTTGCATTGTGAGATAACAAAGACCCCACAATGGAGAGAAGGTCCAATGGGTCCCAGGACCCTCTGTAACGCTTGTGGAGTCTGTTACAACAGAGGGAGGCTCTTGCCTGAATACCGGCCTGCCACAAGTCCTACATTCGTAGCTTCATTGCACTCCAACTCTCACAAGAAGGTTCTGGCAATGAGGGTCAAAAGGTACACCTGACAGCATGAATCCAACGAATTCAGCTCCAGAATTCTTGCCAGCAAGCAACACCCATGTGCTTGATAGCTCACAAGTAGGAGCTTGTAAAGAGACAGTCGAAGTTCCTTCTCCCATTTAAACTTTTACTGTTTTTTTTCTTTCTTTTATTTTATTTGTACGTTGTACAGAGTTGGTATTGAGAGAAGGATAGGAGCAAATAGATGACCAACAATGTGTTAGCTACGAGAGAGAGAGAAGTCTTAGGTTCAGGATTTAGAATGTTTCAGAGAACAAGAAGAAAGCTTTCGATCCTCTCTCTTTTTTTTCCTTTCAGTTAGGAAACATTTCGCGGAAGCTTTAGATCCTTGTAGGTATATTGGAAGCTTTTTTCCATCAGAATGCTGGATTGTACTCTTTACTTGTAGTTTGCTTGATTCAGAATAGTAATTCACACAGGTATGGGGTTCATGTCAGTGTCCCTTTGAAAGTGAACTTTTTCTGTAAAACCATTCTCTTGGTTTCAAATCCTTAAAGACCTCCGATTCAATGTGCAAGTCTGCCGCGGTTTTGGAGTAAACCTCGCGACCAACTCCTGAATCAAGCTGGCACCACTGCCGGCAGATTGTTCAATTAAAGCCGAACGAACAGAGGACCACAACACAATTTGTGCAATAAGCTTCGTTTTGGTTCTACTGAGGAGGTTTATGACTTTTTGTAAACAAAACTATTGCTCATGAGAGATTTTTCTAGGTTTGAAGGAAATATTTTTTGAAGAAAAGGTTTGAAGGAATGGCTGTGATCATACGATAAAAGGGCACTTTGAAATTCATTTCCCTTGTTATAAGCAAGAAGACCTTTTCAGCGTTACCCATTCTAATGATGAGTCCACTAGTTGGAAAGACTTCTGCTTTGAGAGCAATCCCTGTAATGAATGCTTATCAAATTTCAAGGGAAGAAACTAACAGGTTGAAGCAGAACAGAAGAGATGAGACTGTGATACTTAGCCCAGGATCAAGGTCTCAGGTTAGCCTTTTGCTCAAGTCTGAAAAAACAGTGAGTAGTTAAGATACAGTATGGTGTAGTTATTTCTGTTTTTTTTCTTTCCGGAAATTTAATTAAGGTGCTCCATATGATGAAATCAAGGCTTGTTAATTAAGCTTACATGTATGCACATGTCATGTAGCAATCTATTTGAGTGAAACTGAAATAAATCTCGAAACTAAGAGAAAGCAGCTTCTATATTGTTGAGCCAATGAATACTATACTCATGGAAGTGATCACATATCAAATTCGGTTTTAGCGACATAAGAATGAATCGGTGTTCCAGGAAATTATACTTTCGTCAGATATCATCTCAAACAAAAACCTCGCGGAAACTAAGTCGGTGCACTTCCCCCTACATTTCAGTGAGCAAATTCTTAACCTGGCAATGTATTTGCGGCGAAACAATAATCGGTGCACAAGATGGTACGACAGTAACCAATTTCACCTGACAAGGTTTGAAACCTTGTTTCTAGCTGTATGTATGATTCGAACTGTAACTAGTTTCAACACTTCACACAGCTGAACCCATATTTAGCATACAAGTTGTATGCAGAACTCCAAAATTTGTTTGAATAGAGGTTCTGAAAATTTGTTTTCTTTGGAGGAAGATTTTAGAAAGGAATTCAATTGGTATGAGAATTTGGGAAGAAAGTAAGCAAGATATTTAGTTTTCTAGTTTAATTAGGGAAGGAATGATAACTGCTTTTCAAAATAGGAAGGAGTATAGCTGCTTATAGGCCAAGCTATTCATGGAAATTAGAGTTTGGGTCTAAGTAAGTTTCTACAAGGCGGCATATATATATATACTGCATAGAAAATAACATTAGCTACTCATAAATTTTCAGAGAGATCTTTCAAGAAAACCAAGAAAACGAAAGAGAAGAACCCAGAGAAAAAAAAAAACTCAAAAGCAAGATGAAAAAGCAGCAAAAGTACCCTTTAGGAGCCGAGCATTATAATCTGTATGAAGAAATAGGTCGTGGAGCTAGTGCAGCAGCTTATCGTGCAGCTTGTTAATTAATCTTAAGTGTTGGATTTCGAAAGGGATAAAAGTGAATTGTGTAACATCGCTCATGAAGCACAAATCATGATTTTGATTGATCAGCCAAATCTCTTGAAGGCGGACTGTTCGTTCGTTACAGATCATTGTCTGAGGGTGGTTATGCCATTCATGGCTGCTGGTTCATGTCTCCATATTACGAAGTCAGCTTTTCCAGATGGATTCTAGGATGCAGTGATCGCTACGATTTTATGTGAAATTTTGAGAGGATTAGAGTACATACACCAACACGAGGACATTCATCGAGACATCAAAGCAGGAAATATTCTGGTGGATGCACGTGGTGCAATAAAACTAGCGGATTTTGGTGTTTCTGCAAGCCCTTTTGATGCAGGCATTAGGCTACATGGAAGAAAGACTTTTGTGGGAACTCCTGTTGGATGGCACTTGAGGTTCTGTTGCAAAATAATGAATACGACTTTAAAGCTGACATCTGGTCTTTTGGTATAACTGCATTGGAGCTTGCTCATGGGCATGCCCCTTTCTCTAAGTTTCCTCTTTTGAAGGCTATTCTGATGACTATAGAAGGTGCACCCTTTGGTCTTGATTACGAAAGCGATAAGAAGTTCTCAAAGTCTTTTAGGAAAATCATCAAGATGTGCTTGGAGAAAGACCCTCGTAAGCGTCCTTCAGCACAACAATTGTTAAAGCATTCCTTCTTCAAGAAAGCTCGTTCCAGTGAGTATATTACGCGTACGCTGGTGAAGGAGCTACCTAGTCTGGGGGATTGTGCTAAAGAATCAAAGAAGAAAGAAGACATGGTTGTACAAAAGAAATTGGCAGACGTGGAAAGGAGAGAAATAGGACGATACAAGAAAGGGATCAACGGTTGGAATTTCGACGTTGAAGCTCTAAAGACAGAGGCTTCACAGCTTCCCAAAGTTACTATCTAGTCTAGTCTAGTCTAATTGAATTATAATGTTTGTTTCTGTACATACAGTGTAATAATTTTGTAGTTGTTGTTGGATTGTTGGAACACCACAAATATATAATAAACAAGTTTATTTTGATATTTACTCTTGACGATTGATCTCATTTTTTGTTGCTGGTTTTTTCTAGGACTTTATCCTGGCATTGTGCTATGGCTGCACTTTGGAATTTGATTATGAAATTTGTTCAAAAGATTCATCCGGACCCTAGTATCTTTGCAAGAAAAAGGGGGAATCAACCTTGTTTTCTTCTAATTTTTACCGGTTTTAGAGTAATTTTGTTAAACTCCCAATTTTGTGCTATTGGGATTTGCAGTAAACTTTATTTCAACCCTGTGTCTGGTGGGCACTGAGCACCATGAGTTAGTGTTTGCAGGAAGCCTTGCAGAGATAAGACATATTTTGCATAAATTTCTATTTTTCTCTCATCAAATCCAAGTCTTACATCGAAATCAATTTCCTAGTATAACAAAAAAAAACAACGAAAAGGCGGAAACTGTTCTTTGGAGGGCTAAACTTGGTATCGATGTACAGTTGGTGAAGAATTTGTTATGCGGGTTGCAAAGAGTGTGCCATTCCCGTTACTTAGGTGCCAGCGTAAAACATAACAGTGCGGAGTTGAGGGAGTTTCACTAGGGACTGCTCCACTAGGAAAAGAAAGGCAAGGGCGTTGTTGGGCTAAAAAGAGATAACAAACCCATGTTGACTGCAGTTGCACAGGCATGCTAGATTTGTAATGTACTTTCACTAAGTCACTGCACTGCACTGATTTCTGCAATGCTGTTTTCTCTTTGTAATTTGTATGATGATTATGTTCTTGCGACTGGTGATTATGTATTTATCTGTTTTTGATGTTCTCTGCAACAATTGCAGAGTCTCACTAGGGCCGAAAACTGCTCTTCTTAAATGGACAATGTTTTTTTCTTCTTTATATATGCTCTTTAGTAGCAATAACTGGTGCTGGTATGCAACCATTGCCGAGTCTCATAATGGTTGAAAACTGCTCATGTTAAATGGAGATTGTTTTTTGGATGTTTATATGCTGGTATAGCAATTGCAATATTATGAGTCTTGGAATCTTGCTAAAGAGTAAGCCAGGTTACTAAATCTTGAAACATATCAGAAATCTTTTCAAATAGTAAGTTCTTTTTAAATTTTCATTAGAAATCTTTTGTTTGAACAGAAGTCTGTTCTTGCTCTGAAGGATTTTTTTTGTTTAAATCGAAACAAGCCACATTGATTAACATGTATTGAGTTAGTCAATCTGAGTATTTGTATCTCAGAATAGAAATACAACTGCTGGAGAATGTTAAATAGCACAGCAGAATCTTCAACTTTATGAATAAATCAGACAAGTTGAACACTCAACCAAATTTCAATGAAATTGACAATATACACAGCAGCATGAGACTGATATAACTTGATAAGTTCTTTCTTCCATTTAATGTCAAAATATACAACTGATAGACTTCCTATGTAATCTATCCGTTTTCGGAAAACAGAGCACTAGAGTAAGTTGAAAACAACACACTGTAGTGTATGAGTTACGCCATAATAAGCAACTAGAGTACATATAAAGTACAAAAACTAGATAATGATAATTCACCTACAAAAGAAAGTGACTTGTTCACAGAACTTTTGCACGCTTTCAGCACTAAACCAATTTTCATCCATCTGCAACACATAGATAGGATATTCGCTCATTTAAGAGTCGAGAGAGATAAAAATACCTGGAATCTTTGCACTACATCTTCAAAAAAAGTACTTACAAAGTAAGGATAGCCCTCGTCAATGCTAAAATTGTCTGGAGCAGATCGCATGAACAATTCCATAAAGTAGAGAACAAACAATCCACAATCATCTTTATTCCTTTGTTGTGGCACCTGGGAGGAATTGATTCCATATGTACTCATGAGAATTCAAAACGAGGAATCTATATTTCTTAAAATAAAAAAAGAAAGAAAGGTAGATTAGCTTTACCTTTGGCACTAACAAAGGAATTTTCCCAATTGCCTTTTTGTGATCCGGTTTGCCTTCAACTTCATAAATGTCCAATATAAACCTGGAAATGCATGAAAATATATATGATATGCTATACCTCAAGCATAGAATTACAACACAGAAAAATAAACCATGTAAGAGAGACATACTTTCTTATATCAGGTTCAAACCGCCTTGGATCTGCTATTTCAAGGGAATCCAGTAGCAGCATGCATGGTTTTCTAGTTGTGGACTCCAAACTTTCTCCAAAGTGACATAAGATCAAAAGACTCCAGTGACTCCTAAAAGACATATCATGTAAACTTCACATCAGATTTGGTCGGTGAGAAAAAGATTCTGCTTAATGTTATAGTAAACGTACCAGCATACAATGGGAACAAAAACATATTTTTTAGAAAAAATATGTCTGTTCTTAACCCAAGTCAACACCTTTGCCTTGGGTAAAAATAACCCTTTTCTATACAAGGAAAACCATAAGCAATCAAGATATGTGAAAGAGTTCTTTCTTTCTGCCGAGAAGGAGCTCCATAAAACATCCCTACACAAAAGAACATCATCAGTATCCTCAAAGCAAAAATGTTCTACATGTAGAACAATAGGTTAGTGAACCCACTCGAAGTAGGACTGAAAGTTGTTCGAGTCAAGCTGATTTTCCTTGCGGACTGGAATCTTGCTGTTAATTATCCCCTTTGATGGCTGACGTCGAGGAAAGGTCTTTGAATTCTGATCTTGCTTGCAGGTTGGAATCTTCTTATTAATTATCTTTTTTGATGGCTGAGGAGAGATACTTGAATAAATTTTCCTACGTTGCATATTTGATCGCTTTCGTCGAGGTATTATACATAGGGATGGTGATTTGTCAAAGCTCTCTATTAATCCCAAGGATGTAGGCCTGGTTATAGTCTTTGGAGCCTCCACGGAACAACAATCTGTACAGTACCAGGTTGTTTTAAATTCCGAGCACTATAAACATCTATTAAGGATGTTTTAAGTTCCGAGCATTACAAACATCCAGTAAAAAAAACAACGCAAAGTTGAATTACAAGGAACCTAATGTAACTTGAGTTAAAGAATGATGCTTAAGGTGTAAGAGAAACTTGGGTGCAATCAGTTCCTTACAATCGTAATACATCGGGGCTTGAGATTTATCTTTCACTCAATTCATAGAATTTTGTAAACTGAACTTGGACAGTAGAATCAATGTGACAGTTTTTAGGGGCTGAAAGAATGCTAAGTTTGTTTTTTAGTGGTGACAGCAGAGACTGATCACACCTTTAGGAATGGGCTCTAGTCGCCGATCCTACAACGCTTCCACAAATCAAAATTCAAAGACAATAATTTAAAAGGAGAATGTTATCAAAGACAAATCAATTTCAGAACTTGTTCTTTTCATTGTGTCCTTATGCTTTCTAATAGTTTCTTATTTCTACAACTACACTGTGTATGTATGACAAAACCCTAGTTCGGCAGAAAACAAACCTACTGATGTGGTATATACAGGCACTCAAAAATCTCATTTCTATCTTTGATCAGCTAAAACCAAGAAAAACCCTTTGTTTTTTCTTAATCATAATAAAAACCTAAACCCCAATACTTAAAAATCCCTACAAATCAAAAACCCTCCATTTCAAATTGTTGTTTATGCTGAAACAAAATACTTAGAACCCCAGATATTTCAAACAAGAAGAAAATCAAAAGAGTTAAGAGATGATTACCTGAATTTTGAGAATCAACATCTAGTAATATTATTTCTTTGTTCTTCTTGTTTCCCATGGTGAGAAACAGATGAATAATGTAGTAGTAGTGGTAGAAGTATATTTATTGGTTGTGTGTACTGAATCTCCATTATGACTCTTGCCCTCTCTCTGGTAAGTAAACAGACCATTCATTCAAACTTCTTTGGCGTGTTCGTACTCTGGTGACTTGATTTGACACGCCTGAGCAATGTGTCATCCCCGGCTAAATTTCTTAGGCAGGTCTACGTGTATAGAACTACGATTTTACGAAAACATTTACAAAAATGATCGCCGGATAAAGAAAAAAACCGAGAATAAAAAGAGCGATAATAGATTGACTGCGGATTCAGTCCCGCAGTCTGTCCCGAGTGAGAGAAGGAGTGGTCCCTCCCCTCAACCCCTCTATTATTGGGATGGTAACGGTTGAAGGTGGGACCCATCTTTCAGTCGGAAGATATCTCGGGACAAAAGTCTCATGATATCTATCATTTCCAGAATAAAAAACCAATAGATATAAGATGGTTCTAGATAGAACTCAAATCTAACCCTTTCTAATCTTGGAGTGGTGGGTTTCTTGTGGAACCCATCCCTTGTATTTATCGGTTTTGTCTTTAAGGTAAAACAACTAAGGTTTACCAAATGTGGGCCAATGATATCCGATCGTTTGTGGCTGGACCCATATTTTAATTGGCTCATTCTATTAATCGAGTGGTCCAGATTCCAAAGGTATTGGTTTACGTTTGGACTAGTCCCTAAACTACCCCTGGTAGGTTCCAAGGTATTTACAATAAAATCCATCACCACTCTATGTCAATCACATTGGTTACATAGCACTATATGTCAATCACATTAGTTACACATGTTTTTCGTATGACTCACCATCTTTAAAAGGATTCAGCATTTGAGATTTAAGGCTTAGATGGTGTACATACACTATAATCTTAGTGTGAGATTTTAGTACATACCTAGTAAAATCGTTAGGGCAGGATAAAATTTTATTGGTAAAAATCAATGTGTTTTTTTTGTAGTAGCAGCTTTAAGTGGATTCGGTATAGATACTAATAGTTTAGCTATTATGCTTGTCATGTGCGCTAGTGAGTGGGTTGTCTCCATTAACGGAGCCAACCATGGCAAGGGTTGGCAGTTGTCCACCTTGTTAGGTTAGCTTTCGAGGTTAATAATTATAAAAATTGGATTCCCAAGCACATGGTTGGCAGTTGTCACCTTATTGGGCTAGCTTCCAAGGTTAAATAATTTTAAAAATTTGGATTCTCAAGCCCATTTATATCTAATTGCATATGTTAGAAAAATTTAACTCTATGTATTTAGATTTCTGGCTTCGTCCCTAGCTATTTCTGGCCATTTCAATACTTCTAAGAAGTAGTTTCTGCTTTCACATCTTAGAATTACATTAGTGGCCATTTCAATACTTCTAAGGAGTAGTTTCTGCTTTCACATCTTAGAATTACATTAGTTTGTCATTTCAACGTGGACCGAAATTAATGTGCAGTTGTTTACCATCTTATATGTGGAATGTGGATAACTTTGGAAAAACATTTCTCAGCTGATAAGTTGAGATATGATATGGTCTTACAGGAGTGATTGTTTTTATTTTTACCCGATCGTTGGGCATACGCAATGTACATGTTAAAATAGTTGACTAACCCTCGTCGTGGACTATGTAAAAACCAAAAAATGTCACATTTCGTTAGAAGAACTTCTAGAGTTGGAGTATATGAAAAATAATGTAAATCCATCGACCAAATAGCACATAAAAATTAAGTTTGTTATTCAGAGAGGGGTAAAATGAGAACAAAATATGTTGGGAATAAGTATATCGGAAATACGTTTATACCCTACCGTTGGGAATCAATTAAGTGGGCCGACCAAAGCAATGGAACATTAGAGAATGGATATTTTCATAATAGCAGGCAATTATATAAACCAAATCCTTAACATATAAACCTTATTCATTTTTCACTATATCCATTTATTTGTTCTTTTAGGTCGCCCACTCTCTCAATCATCTCTCCACAAACCAAAACTTCAAAATAAAATAAAAATCTAGTTATGGTATTCTGGCTTGCTTGATTCCATTAGTTTTTTTTTTTGCTTTAGAATCTATAATTGGGTGATACTTAAGATTAAATTAAACTAGGCAGATTGATAAGGGGTGTTTTTAAGCGGTGAAATTATTAAGTTACCCTCTATTTCTAATCTAAGAAACAAAACCTAATACATTTATCCTCCATTTCAGTTCTAACGGCCTATTTTTTTCTATTTTTTTTTTCTATAACCGTTTTATCACTGAATAATCGTCGAATTCAAAATTTCCTCGTCGATTAATTTCATATATAAAAATGATTCGAACGAAAAAATATTATAGACCTTTACCTAATCCTGGAATCGCGATTGCGGCTAAACAAAAAACCAAATAAAATCTCAAAGATAAATTACATGCTTTTACAAATCAAGAAGAAAAAGAAGATTCAGAGGATCAAACTCTTAGTCAAATGGTTCCGATGAGAAAATAAGTGATTCCCATTCGTTTTTTTTTTAGTATTCTCATTGATTATAACTCAATTAAATAGGTTAGAAATCAAAAATTAGGTTAGAAAATTGAGTTACAGAGTAACAACCGGCACTTATAGGATGATGAATATGAATACCATACTCGACTCTACTAACTCTTGTTAATAGAATTTTTGCATGTCTATGGTCGACATTGATCTATCAAAATCTTTCAATGCCTACTGTTTGCCTAATTTCTCTGGTGAGAAAATGACCACTTTTGGTAGAGTTGATTCATAATCTAGCAATGCCGACTTTGGCACTAAATTCTCTAGTGAGAAATTATCCACTTTCGGTATAGTGGATTCATATTCATTCTATGTCGACTGTTGATTGAATTTTTAAGAAGAAAACATGACAGTCGGTATGGTTTGAAAATTTCAATCAATGCCGACTGTTGATTGAATTGTTGAGAATAAAACCTAACAGTCGGTATGTTTGGAAAATTTAAATCAATGTTGTTGATGAAATTATCTGGATTGAATTTTATAATTGTCGGTATTGTCGACTTGTAATATACTATGTCAGCGGTTTCACTTCAATGTCGTCTATTGTTTTTTCAATGCCGATTTTTGGTGGTAAAATCCATATTTTATACCGGTTTGATGGATTGTTTGATGCGTATGTCTTATGATTTAGGTCTAAGGGTAATAAATCTTCCAAAGGAAAAGGAAATGAAGTTCTAGCTCCAAAAGAAATGACCTAAGAAGGGTGAGAAGGAACTTGCCGCTTTGAAAGGAAAAAATAGTTTTGCCTCTCCTGACTCCATTCCTCCTCGTAATGGTAGACCTAAACATTTGGGGGCATCAAATAAAGGGACTGAACATGTCCCGACAAACCGTAGTATCCTATCAATCCGCGAACATAGTGAAGATGAGTTGCGACCAACTAATTATCCAGAGGAGAAGGAGGAAAGTGAGGAAGTTCTCGCTATAAAAAGGGTTGGGGAAGGATTTCAAGAAGAATGAAAAAAAAACAAAGAAAGAAAAAACCCGCCATATTCTTGATCCTGAGTTAATGATACCTGACCGCACAGATAACTAATTTTGGGGTGAACCAGACGATGATGAAGTCTTATTCAGCTACAAAGACTCGTGGGCTTATAAAATCTATTCAACATATGTAAGATTATCCGCCTTCTGTTTTATTTTAAGTTTTAATAATTTCATGATCATTTATTTATGTTTGTGTTTTTTTTTGTAGGATCACAATGATGCGGTACGTATTTGCAGACACCAATCGATGCTTGTTTGGGATTTGGAAAATGAATGTGAAGATGTTAGAGTACTAGTTGGAGAATATGGTTTGTTTCCTGCGGTCCGTAATTACGTGGAGTATGATGTTGGGATTGTGAATTGCTTTTCCGAGAGGTTTTTTATAGAGATATTTATATCTTGTATTTCCCCTGTGGCGAGATGACTTTGATCCCCAATGATGCACAACAAATTATAGGCCTTAATGTGCAAGGTAAAATCGTATTGGAAGGAAATTACACCAAGGAGCTAGAATGTGACCAGTTGCACAATATGACCGGGAAGTTGTTTGGTTGGGTCAAAGAGACTTCAAGGCCAAATTTCCACATTCTAGTAAGAGCAAGTCTTATGGTGGAATTCAAGCCATTCCAAGCTTGGAAAAAATATGAAATTTCAAGTCTTGTGGCTTCCAAATAGGCTCATTCCACATTTTTTTCCAAGGCATTTTCCAATGTTTTACGAAAGAGAGCTTGGATTCAAAGAGAAAACGGGAATCCGAATTGCGTTTAACACAATTCAAAATCGCGTAAAAGCTGTCAGAAAACGTAATTTGGAATTACGTTTCACGGCATTCCAAATTGCGTTTTCAAAACGCAATTCCAAATAGCTTTTTACATTATTCTATTAAGTACGAAAAGTAATTAGTCTATCCTTAAAATATTCTTTATAAAAGAAATATGTTAAAATATTCTAGGAAGAATAGATAATCATGGTAGATAATTTTTAATTGTCAAATTAAACACGTTTTTATAAATATAAAAATTCTTGATTTCCTAAATAATTTGACCAAAATTTTTAATTAACAAATAAAACACGTTTTAGTAAATATAAAATTCTTAATTTCCTAAATAAACTGACCAAAATTTTTAATTACCAAATTAAACACGTTTTAATAAATATAAAATTTCTTGATCTTCTATATAATCTTACCAAAATCTTTAACTACCAAATTAAACATCTTTTAATAAATATACGTAAATATTTTATTGACCAATAAACGCATGACAACTCATGACAAATTGACTAGTCAGACACAATTCAGAATTGCGTTTCTCCCGTTGATAAGTCAAACGCAATTTGGATTTGCGTTTTTGTGGATTTTACCATAAGACTAGAACTTCCATGATCTATTCCAAGTGTTGAGGTGTCATGGAACTTGGAATTCTTCCACCTTTTAGTCTTATGGTGGAAGAATTTCAAGTTTCAAGTTCCATGACACCTCAGCATTTGGAAGATATCATGGAAGCTCAAGTCAAATGGTGGAATCCACAGATACGCAAATCCAAATAACGTCCAACGTAATTTAAAATTGTGTTTGACTAGTCAACTGTTCAAACGCAATTCAGAATTGCGTTTGACAAATCAGAGATGTAATGTAATGTAGTGTAATCCATTTTCCTTTTACCCGTACAACTATAAGAATGTTATTTTAAGTTGAGAAGCATTATTATTTTGACATATACTGTACTCTTTTTGATAACAGGCATATATTTGTCTCTCATCTGTACTTCCTCTAGAGATCTGCGTTATAATCATACGATCCATACACCATCCTTCATCTCAATATTAAACGTGGCGTATTTGCAAGTCTATAGGAGCACAAATATTTGTGTAGTTGAATGATAAAGTAAGAGTAAAATAAAGTGATTATAAGTGTGAATAGAGAGAGAAAATACTGTTTGGAGAAAGTAAGAAAAGAATCGTATGAAATTTTACTTCAACGTAATTTGAAATATCGTTTTTTTGACCGTTTTTACACAATTTCGAATTGCGTTAAACACAATTCGGATTCCTGCTTTCTTTTGGAATCCAAGTTTTCTTCCGTGAAACCTTGGAAGATGCCTTGAAAAAAACGTGTAATGAGCCTATTTGGAAACCAAAAGACTTGACATTCCATATTTTTTCCAAGCTTGGAATGACTTGGATTCCACCATGAGACTTGCTCTTATACTGTTTGACACGGTTTCTAGTGCAACCCTTGGTCCGAGGATGGGATTCTATATTCCGGTTCCACATGATGAGAGTCAGATTAAAAAATGAGTCTTTTTTTTGCTAGGTTACTAAAAAATCCTGGCATTTTGGGGCTGAGAAAAACTAATTTGGGGCTACTAATAAGACAAAATAGTGTCATTAGGAAGTAATTTCCCATCACCCTTTATCCACATAATTTATGTAATGGCTAATCTACCCTTGGTTAATTAGTATTAATGTTGATTAATTAGTTAGCTAAATATGATTATATAGTTAGAGTTAGAGAAGAAGAAGAAGAAGTTTAGAAACCATTGAAACAAAACTAGGTTTTTGGTGATTTAAATTGTGAAAATGAAGAATCACATCAAATGGAAGATAAAAAAAAGCATCAAACAAACATGTATTACGTTAAGAAACTCAAAAACCCACTTCTTATGCGTATCTATACGATCGTTAGGCAAAAAACTGCATTTTTACGTGAATTTAACGCTTTTTACGTCCGAGAATCGGTAGATAATGGAGTATATTATCTACCGATTATACACTTTGGCTAAAAATTCATCGTAATCGGTAGTTTCGATGGAATCGATTACTACCGATAGTCCAATAAGCCCCAATTTTTTGTTTCCATTTTTTTTTTCTTCTTTCATAATCGGTAGTCTAGGGAACTTAAATATCTACCGATTGTAATATATGCCCCACACTCATTTTTTTTTCTTCCCAATTTTGATAATGTACTCTTATAATCGGTAGTTTCGTGGGATATATTATCTACTGATTGTAAAACAACCCCAAAAATAATTTTTTCTAAATTATAAAAATGTGTAATTTTTCTACTATCACAATCGGTAGTTTAGGTGAATCATTTAACTACCGATTATCATAGTATTCCCAAAGATAAATTTTCCCAAATTTTATAATTTTGCTACTATCACAATCGGAAGAAAGTAACCAAAATTTTCTACTCATTATGCTGATTTTCAGGTTCAGAAACCTGAATAGCTTGTGGTTTAAATCGATAGATAATTGGTTATAGTTTGTTACTGATTACCACACAATCGGTAGTTTAGTAAAAAAATAAACCTCCGATTATGGAAAAATTAGTTGAAAGTGATAACCACTTACTGCCGATTATAGTAGGCTACCTTGATACTTTTCTAAACTATGCTAGCAATTGAGGTGAGCTAAAATGCAGATGAGATAAAATGAAATAAACTTTTAAAAGTTAACATAATATTGTCTAAACTTAAAGATAAGAAACCGGTTCATCCACCAATAATATTGTTCAAAATAAACACCTACCGACAATGAAATAAAAATTAAAGTAGAACCCATACTTATCAACCAGATCGACCACTTCCAAAACTTCCACTCCTTGAGACTTTCGGCTCCTAACACCAGTTTTAAATCATATCTTCTTACTAGCCTCATCATCTAACAACTTCATGTTGTCATCATCCTTTTCTTCCAATAACTCAGGTGGACCTATGTACTCACCATCTTGATTGTAATATGAGATTACACCTTCAAAGTCGCTTTCCTTGAAAAAGGTTCTCGGATCATGATCATCTCTTTCTTCTAACTCCTTAGCCTCCTTAGCCATTTTTGTTAACTCCTCAGCCTCCTTAGCCTTTTTTGCTGCCTCCTCAGCCTCTAAGTCCTCAGGTGTACATTTGTACGGAAAGTCGCTTTCGTACCAAATGGTTATATGAACTAGATCATAAGCATCCCGATAATCATCTACTTCTTCTTTTTCTTCATCTTCTTCCCGTTGCATTTGGTTCTCAGGAGCTTATGAAGGAGGAGTAGCCTTCACCTTTACACTCCTTGATACTTTCGGCTTCTTAACAACAAGAGAACATTTAACACAAACCTTATTTCATAAATAACTCAGAGACATGAATGAGCAACCAAAATTAAAAGAATCAAAACCTAATAACTGATAATAGCCAACAAAATTATTCCAATATTGATAATAAACAACAAATTGTAAGCACATACGTTAATAAACAAACCCATACATAAATCATTAACTAACTACATAATATATATTATAAAATAAAAAGAAGCACATCAAACATGCTAAACAATCTTATTTAAGAATTTAATCACAAAACCTTACATGTGAGAAAATATATAAAGTTCTAATAAACAATGAATGGACCCATAATCGGAAATCAAATTATAAATAAATAATCGGTAGATCGGGTTCCTCATATTCTTCCGATTATAGACAATCGGTAGTTTGGGTTGATAAATTAACTACCGATTAAAATCCAATTTTTGACAGAAAACTAGTTGTTGAATGGAACCATAATCAGTAGATAATAAATGACTATTAACTACCAATCAGAGTGTAGCCCTAAAACTGGTTTATCTAAAAACATAATGTATAATCGGTAGATAAACCGATTTTTATATCTACCGATTATTTCAGACAAATATCCAGAAAGAAAATGCAGGTCATAATCGGTAGATAAAAAGAAAGTCGATCTACCGATTATGGATGATGTTCTTCATAAATGAAGAACTCGATGCATAATCGGTAGATAAAATCTACTAAATATCTACCGATCATACATCGTTTCAGAAAACCCTAGATTTTTTTTTCTGATTTCTTCAACTTAATCACTAAAACCCTAAAAGTTCGATTTAACTTACCTTATTTGGGCCTTTTGAAGTTGATGGAGAGTCATATCGTCAAAATCAGTGGACAAATCGATTTCAATGATTTCGCGTTCTTTGCGTTCTTCGTTCACCATCTTTTCCTCTCCCTTCGATTAAGACCTAATAACTGAATTCTTTAATCGTGTAGCTTTAGTTTTCCCAATTTGTTTGTTAGGTCACTCTAATTTAGGAAATTTAAACGAATTTAGGAAAGCTCATACTATTTTTTCTAAAGTACAACAACTTAAAAGCCAAGCTTCTTTAGAGTTAAGTTAGGAAGCTTATAATTATTGGAAAATTAATCCATGTTCATGTAAGAAAATGAATGTGTCCAACTTATCGATGTATATAGATAGCCCACGAACCTAGAAAGATACACCATAAATCTCTTCTTCTCTGAAAAGAGCTTTGTATTTTTGCTTTCTCTATCAATAATATATAAAATCGTTTATTCCTTTTCAAGGATTCAACCTCTTTAAATACTTGTTCTTCTTGTGTATGTATTTGGGGTACCATTAAAGATGTGCAAATGACGCTTCCGCAGGTTTTAGCGCAACAACTGGTATCGGAGCGAGATACGTTCTTGGATTAACGTGTTCACATTGCAGTTTCATGCGTGTCGTAAGTATAACAAATTAATCAAGATATTTCCTACTAATTAAATAGTAATATAACGGTAGTAAGGATCGTTCCCACAGAGAGCCGTGTGATTGAGATGTTATTTAGATTAACAAAACTAGAATAAACTAAAGGTGGGTTTTGTGAATTAATTAACTAAAAATAACAATAAAGAAAATAATAAGAAAGAAAGATGATTAGGGAGTCACTCGCCGTTACCAAACGTTAGATGAATTAATATACTTATCTATCTTTTGTTAGAATCATTCATCACCAACCGTAGAATAGTAATAAGCTCTGCCATCCCCAAAACTCCTTTTATCACTGGATACAGAAGCGCTCGACTACCAGATTCTATCCATTTGAGCCACCATGAATAAACTCTCAAGGTGTAAATCAATCGAATACATTAGGATTTGTGAATTTAGGTTGATCCTAACATCAAACGCATAAGCTCGGTTTGCTTCCTAGTTTTGTCTTCACACGTAATTTCCCCACAGAATCCCTCTGCAAGGTCTCGCGTTCTCTAGTTGTGTATGAGGTGTTCGACTATTACACGTATCTCACAACTCTTTACTAGCAATAGAATAATCAATAGATTAATTTAGCGTGCACTCTAAATAATCTAAGAATCACTCATAAATCTTTGATATGGTAAAGACAAGCGACGATGATTAAAACTCCAAATAAACTTGTATAACTAATAAATCTTCATGTTAGAACATTGAATTCATCCTTAATCAACAAAAGAATTAGCTACTCATATTACAAAGAATAATGGTTTCCCCCTAAAGGGGTAAACCCTAGGTTTAAGAGTAGAAGTTGTGATACGAGAGGTAGAATATATGATATTACTTCAGAGATATCTTGTTTGAGCCTTAGATGTCTTCTTTTACAGCCTTCAATGCTTGACCCTCAAGTATCCTCTCTTTCTAGGGTTTAGAATCCTTCTGGGACCGTGTTTTCCTTGAAATTCTGACAAGAAAATCTCACCAAAATACCCAGACTTACGGTTGGATTCGAGTCCAATAATTCCAACCGTAATTATTCCTGGACACATTTTTGTATTTCGCCGTTTTGGTCATAACTCCCTCATACGATGTCCGATATGCCTCATTCTTTTTGGTTTTACTTCGTCTTTCAATTATCTGCAAAATGTAAATGACACAATCTTCATATCTCTTCAACTAACTTTACAGATGGGTTTGATACTAGATTCAACTGTAAACTTTCCTGGAGTTTGTTTTCAGAACTGACTTCTTTTGCGGTTAGGTTTTGGGATACTTTCCCAACCGTAAATCTCCCTCGGTCTTTAATTCTTAATGAAACTCTGTTTTTTCTCTTCTATTTACAACACAAATCTTTTCCAGACAGTTATGAAGAGAGAAAAAAATCTCGATGATTCCCTGTTTTAGTGAAATTATAATATTTGTGAGATTATTTGATATTTTGAGTTTCCTAATCTTGCACAGATTCTTACAAGTAAAGCAATAATATTTTCGCCTCTTAAAAGCTTTAGAAATCTCCAAAATAATCGAGCAAAATCTTCCCAGTTGAGAAACAAAATTCCCGCCCATTTTTAATTTGAATTTCAAAGGAGGTGTGCCCTTAGCCAAGTCTCGGGGTTCCTTTATCAAATCCCATGGGGTGCCTTTATCAATTTTGAGGGTGTCTTTAACACATTTAAGCCAACTTTCCAGTTCTCCAAAAATACCTACAAAAGAATATTATTAATACAAAAATTAAGAATTAACAATATAAATCTAAGATCAAATCAGACACAAAAATGTATCTATCAACTTCGGGCTTATGGCCTGGAATAGTCACTGCGCAGAAGCAATACGATGTTGTCACTGCTTGCTTTTTAGGGAGAGGTATTTTCCCGAGATAACAATGTTTCATCTTCTGATCGGCGAGATAAATATCACTCCCAACGATGCTCTCCAGATTACATGCTTGTCCGTGGATGGAAAAGCCTTGTTTGAGGGTTTCGACAACTCTATTAAGTTTGAAGATCTTTTTAAGTTGGCCTTTGAATGTCTTGGATGGGACAAGACTGAAGCCGAAGAAGATTTTAAGATTCAATCCGGAGAAAAGCTGAATGGAGAGGATAATTTCGGCAACAGAAGGAAGAAGAATAAGGTTGGTGAAATGGTTCGCCAAGTATGGCAAGAAAAATATGAGTCGTCTGAGGGATAAGTTCCATAATTCTAGGATAAGGAGATGGATACTACAAGGGTTAGACATACAGTTACAGCGTACTTGTTGTACGCACTTGGCACCATCCATTTTCCCGATCTTTCGGGTAACAGGTTGAACGCTTGCTATCTACAGCTCTTGCAACATCTCAGTCTTAATTTGAAGTTTAACAAAGTAGCAGAGTACTCGTGGGGCATTGCCACCCTTTCTTTCTTACTTGAGAGTTTTGGTAAAGCTTCAAGGTGGAACCAAATAAATATTACGGGGAATGTTAGACTTCTTCAGGTAACTTTGTATTACATTTCCAATGTTTGTTCAATTTTTATATTGATATATGTTTAATATAATTCTCTTTTTGCGCATTCATGGGTTTACGACCATTTTTCTACCATGAGGAGACCAACAAAGGATAAATAATGACGTTTCCTTACTCCAACAGGAAGCATATATCCATTCTCAAGAAATCAGGAGAAGGACTAAGAGGGTAAGATGGTTGAGATAAGGGGTCAATTGGACGCTCTGAAAACTAATGATGTGGAGTTTGACCCGTACCTCAGGCTTGATGAAAATGGTCATGATGCTCGTGATTTTACCGATGCGTCGACCTACAACGTACCACTCTATCATCCAACTAGGTATGTCATTTACAACCATCGTATAACTCTTCGTCAAATTGGAATTGTCCAGAGAATTGTTTGCGATGAGGATGTACACTTTAAAGTGGACAGAGGAAACTCTAAGCCCACAATTAGTAATTTTAGATTGGTCTACGACCCTGTTCCATCGGTCAACGGTTGGAACAATCACGTTCAAGCCCCCTACCAAGTTGATATTAGTACGTTTTGTTCCTTTCGTGGAACAAAACTAGCCGAGGATAACTACTTGACTTAATTGGTTTAAAAACTGGGGTCATCCTTATATGCTCAATATGGATACAGAAGCGATACCATATTTCAAAAACATTGTGAATCATCCAAGTTCCTCGAAGGGACCAAGTTTTTGGAAGGAGAGATATCTTATGGTGGTACGTATACTATGTCATTTCTTGTTGTATTAGTTTTTTAAATTTTGTATAAGTATTTAAGTATTTGGACACTTTGATATGAAAATGTTCATGAAAATAGGTCGAGCGAGTTAAGTGGTTGGTGAGGGACATGAGGGGTTGCATTGATGGTGGTAAAGGGTTGAGGGTTGACGAATAAAGACGACTGCGAACCAAGATTGATCGTTTACCTGACCCTGACCCTGACCCTAACTTTTCAAATCTCTATCGGTACAGCAATGACGAAGAGACAAGGGGTTCCAAGAGAGATAGGTCTGCATCTGGTAGCTTTGAAACACCTAATCCTACTCCCACTGATTCTTCATTTAACGGAGGTTCAAGTGAAGAGATTGTTCAAGATCAACCTCAAGGTAAAGGTCGAGGTCGAGGTGGAGGTCGTGGTAAAGCTAAAGGAAAAGGTCGAGGTTGAATTTTTTCTTATGTTGTTGCGGATATGGATATTTAGTATTGTGTTTAGTTTATGGATTTATGGATATTTAGTTATGGTTGAATCTATGGAGTTTATGGATTTGAATGATATATTTATATAGTTATTGATATAAATTTAGCTTGAATGAATGATTATTAGTTTTCTTATTGTGTCATTCCAAATACAATGAAAAACATTAAAAAACTTAGAAAAAAAATAAAAATTCAGGGTAACTTACGGCTAGGTCGAGTATTTGAAAAGCTAGCCGTAACTCTTAATTTTTTTAGAATCTCTCAGTTTTACGGCTAGATTCAGCTTCAAAGCTGGCCATAAGTGACCATGAGTTTACTATACGACCAACAAACCTAGCCGTAAAACTAGATGTTTTGGAATCTATGTCAGTTTTCCGGTTGGGATTATTAGAAAACCCAACCGTAAAAACCTCATCTGTAGTTTATGGCTAGCTTTGTAAACGGACCTAGCCATAAGTGACTGATGTGATTGTAGATTGTGGTAAATAGAGTGTCGTTCTCTCGAACTTGTGAAGACTGAATTTAGATTTTAATAAACTAATTTTTTAAACTACAAATATGCACAAAAGATGAAAATGATATTCACAAATTACTGAGGTTATAGATTTCACCATTAACCAATTAAGGTGATTCAATCTACTCAATATTCATGCAATTCTTTCGTTTAATTTGATTCTAAAATATTACAATAAGTAGATTTCTAGAATAACAATTGTATAACAAAAGCATGGAATATCTAAACCCTAGGCAAAGCATATACCATCTAACGAAATCACAACTGCTTAATAAAAATCATTTAATCAAATTTTTAATCAAGGCAAATAATCATAAAAGAAATTATAAAAATTAATTAAAAATAGAAATGTACCACTTTTATTGAAACAATGGCTTCCTCCGTCACCTCAGCAAATGGGGTTTTGCTCATCATTCTCAAAACACCCTCACATGATATGTACATGGCTCAAAGTGCTTAAAAATAATGAAAAAGAATGAAATTAGTGAAAACAATGAGTTTGCAACGTTCATAATAGTTACAGACTCACTGTTGCTAGCTGTTACAAAAGAGCTGAATTCAAAAGAATAGGCGACGTGGATACACAGCTACGGAAACAATTTATTCAAACTTTTGGCAACGTTTTCTTCATCTTCTTCATCATGATCATCACGAGCTGATTTTTCTGGAAACTTCTGATTTTCTATTTCGGCTCTCTAGCCCCCCTGAAAATCTTCCTAGACCCTTCTCTTTATACTAGCACGATCAAAACACTCCGAATCTTCTACAATTTTCTCATAAATCTTTTCATTTAATGGGAATACTCGGTGATTTTTTTCTTTCAATTTTCGTGATTCTGTTTTGATATTGTTTCCCCTTGTTGCTATGATATTCAAAATACTCATGAACAATTATTAACGTGATATAAGAAAGATCTCCCAAACTATTCCCGTCCATTTGTTCTTGCTAGAGATTCTTTTTTTTCTTCCCCCTTTTTCACGTGAAAATATTTTGAGAAAGAAATCTTGTTTTGATTTTGAGTATCCCAAACAACTCATCTTAATTAAGACAAACATATATCGTGTCTTAAAATTTAATTTTACCCAAAAACACACTTCACAGATTCACGCCAATTAGAGATATACGTTCCCGCCAAAATTTGGATTCGGTTTTTAAAGAAGTGGGTGCCTTTAGTAGAAGTCCGGGTGCCTTTATCAATTTCTTAGGGTGCCCTTATCCAATATGAAGGTGCCTTTAACACTTTTGTTGAGGGTGTTTTTAACACTTTTTAAGCCAATTTTCTCCACAAAAGTTTATTCTTCAAAAAAAAACCTAAAAGCACATAAAATAATTATATTAGTACAAAATAT
>JAJJMC010031156.1:70000-72395 GCA_023531435.1 Papaver californicum | reverse complement strand
AAAAAAAAAAAAAGAGGAAGGACTGGTTGCCTAATATCACTCCTCCTCCATTAGTTGATACTTCAAGGGGGTTACCTGAAATGAAAGAACAAAAATGGATTCATGAAGGTTTAATTACTGAATCACTTCCCAATGGCATGTTCCGGGTTCGCTTAGATAATGAAGATCTGATTCTAGGTTATGTTTCAGGAAGGATCCGACGTAGTTTTATACGGATACTACCAGGAGATAAAGTCAAAATAGAAGTAAGTCGTTATGATTCAACAAGGGGACGTATAATTTATAGACTCCGCAATAAAGATTCGAACGATTAGGTGTATTTTTTTCGACATTATTTTCGTGGGGATACAACTCGAGGTTCAAAATTCCAAGAGACTTATTTTCTTCCAAGGAGTAGATTCGGAATTAAGGTAAGGAATGACAAATATGAAAATAAGGGCCTCTGTTCGTAAAATTTGTGAAAAATGTCGACTGATTCGCCGTCGGGGACGAATTATAGTAATTTGTTCCAACCCGAGACATAAACAGAGACAAGGATAATCCTTCGAAAAAGGACCCAACGTACAAATAAAATGAAGGATCTGTTTTAACCTGAAATGGATATATCCGTATATCTCTGACTCATATTGATGAGATGATAAAAGATGGCAAAACCTATACCAAGAGTTGGTTCACGTAGGAATGGACGTATTAGTTCACGTAAGACTGGACGTAGAATACCAAAAGGAGTTATTCATGTTCAAGCAAGTTTCAACAATACCATTGTAACAGTTACAGATGTACGGGGTCGGGTGGTTTCTTGGTCCTCCGCCGGTACTTGTGGATTCAGGGGCACAAGAAGAGGGACACCGTTTGCTGCCCAAACCGCAGCAGGGAATGCTATTCGTACAGTAGTCGATCAGGGTATGCAACGAGCAGAAGTCATGATAAAGGGTCCTGGTCTCGGAAGAGATGCAGCATTACGAGCCATTCGTAGAAGTGGTATACTATTAAGTTTCGTACGGGATGTAACCCCTATGCCACATAATGGATGTAGACCTCCTAAAAAAAGACGTGTGTAGAAATAAGAATGGAACAGATTTCAAGAGAAAAAAATGATTCAATAATCTGATCAAAAAAAATTACTATGCTTCGAGAGGAAGTAGCAGTATCTACTCGGACACTACAGTGGAAGTGTGTTGAATCTAGAGCAGACAGTAAGCGTCTTTATTATGGCCGTTTTATTTTGTCTCCGCTTATGAAGGGTCAAGCCGATACAATAGGCATCGCGATGCGAAGGGCTTTGCTTGGAGAAATAGAAGGAACATGTATCACACGTGCAAAATCTGACAAAATACCACATGAGTATTCTACTATAGTAGGTATTGAAGAATCCGTACATGAAATTTTAATGAATTTGAAAGAAATTGTATTAAGAAGTAATCTGTATGGAACTCGCGACGCATCCATTTGCGTCAGGGGTCCTGGATACGTAACTGCTCAAGACATCATCTCACCGCCTTCTGTGGAAATTGTTGATACTACACAGCATATAGCTAGCCTAACGGAACCAATGGATTTGTGTATTGGACTACAAATCGAGAGGAATCGTGGATATCGGATGAAAACACCAAATAATGCACAAGATGGAAGTTTTACTATAGATGCAGTATTCATGCCTGTTCGAAATGCGAATCATAGTATTCATTCTTATGGGAATGGAAATGAAAAACAAGAAATACTTTTTCTAGAAATATGGACGAATGGAAGTTTAACTCCTAAAGAAGCACTTCACGAGGCCTCCCGTAATTTGATCGATTTATTTATACCCTTTCTACATGCGGAAGAACGTGACACAAATTTAGAGGACAATCAAAACATAGTTACTATACCCTTTTTTACCTTTCAGAATAAATTGGATAAACTAAGCAAAAGCAAAAAAGAAATAGCATTGAAATGTATTTTTATTGACCAATCAGAATTGTCTCCCAGGATCTATAATTGTCTCAAAAGGTCCAATATATATACATTATTAGACCTTTTGAATAAGAGTCAAGAAGATCTTATGAAAATAGATCATTTTCGCATAGAAGATGTAAAACAGATATTAGATATTCTACAAAAGCGTTTCGCAATTGATTTACCAAAGAACAAGTTTTCTTTTTTGAATCCATTGGAATGATTTAATCCTTTTTAGAAAGAAAAAATAAAATAGGTTTTGGGTCTTCAGTAGGATCCATATATTTTGGGTAAATCTAGAATTTTGTTGAATAGGTGTATCTAGGGAATAGTCGCTTCAAAGTGAATCCTCCCTAGATACACACGTCGTTTTTTTATTTCTATTTCACGGTTGAGTCAATTTAAAAAAGACCTAAAGTTAAAGATTTATCAATAGGTAATGTTGCTCCAATACCCA
>JAJJMC010031156.1:32500-67500 GCA_023531435.1 Papaver californicum | reverse complement strand
GAGGTCTAAATAGTAGGTATGAATCATAGTTCAAATTTTTCTTGATCTATGGATTCCGTGCTCCAGATATTAGAATCAATATCCGACGGGGTAGAACCATCTCTGTCGAGATGACAGACCTATTTCTCTGTACTATCAATAGGATCAATTATAACAAGTCACACACTCATATTCCGGAAATACCGAAACAAAGAAATTCCGCGGTCGAACTACCAAAATGCCCTATAAAAAAAATCCTAAGTAATTCATTTTCTATTGAAAAGCCAGGATTTCATGGTTATTATGGACCTAATTCATTGAAATCCCGTCCAGTAAAACAGAAGAATTATAAATCTCTAAAATAATACATAGGAATACCGCAAATAAAGCCATCGCGACACCCATCAAAGGGGTAGTTCCCCATCCAGGAGCTACTTTACCATATTCCGAATTCAACGGTTTCAATAAAGCTCCTACATTTGTTCGTCTTGGACCAGATCTAGAACTACCCTCAACGGTTTGTGTAGCCATAAATACTCTTGCATTGGTTGAGATCTGTTGACTTTGTATACCATTCCGTTGTAAATAAACGATCTTATCATAGATCCATTGTGGTCTTGAAATTATATAATAATGGAAACAGCAACCCTAGTCGCCATCTTTATATCTGGTTCACTTGTAAGTTTTACCGGGTACGCCTTATATACCGCTTTTGGGCAACCCTCTCAACAACTAAGAGATCCATTCGAGGAACACGGGGACTAGTTGAAGTAATGTAATGAGCCTCCCTATAGGGAGGCTCATTACATTACTTCAATTGAGATAATGAAAAATTATTTCTTAGTCGGAACCTTAGGTGGTTCTCGAAAAAAGATAGCGAAAAAAATAATCCCTAGAGTCGAGACTAAGAGGAATGTATAAACCAATGCTTCCATAGATTCGATCGTGGTTTACAATTATAGCTTCCACACCTGTTCATTTGGGATCAGCTCCCAGATAAGATAAAGAAAGGACAAGAATCAAAGAAAAAAAGGTGATTCAAATCAAGATTTCTCCAGTACCTTATGTTATGTTAAATCACAAAAAGAAAATAGAGTCGAAAGAAACCGGAGCAATGTTGTCTCAGACTACCTGTCTCCTTGTAGTTGGATCTCCAAGTTTTTGGAATGCTCCAAATTCCACTTGAGAATCCAAATCTGGGTCAATACCAGCAAAAACATCTCTGAACAAAGTTCTAGCACCATGCCAGATGTGTCCGAAAAAGAAGAGCAAAGCAAATGAGGCATGCCCAAAAGTGAACCAACCCCTTGGACTGCTACGAAAAACACCATCGGATTTCAAAGTAGCACGATCTAATTCAAAAATCTCGCCCAATTGAGCACGTCTAGCATATTTTTTCACGGTAGCAGGATCGCTATAACTGACTCCATTCAGTTCACCGCCATAGAACTCAACAGTTACACCTACCTGTTCGACACTATACTTGGATTCTGCCCTTCGAAAAGGAACATCGGCTCTCACAATTCCGTCTCCGTCTACCAAAACTACTGGAAATGTTTCAAAAAAAGTAGGCATGCGACGTACAAAAAGCTCATGGCCTTCCTTATCTCTAAAGATAGGATGTCCTAACCACCCAACGGCTATTCCATCCCCGCTGTCCATTGAACCCGCTCGGAATAATCCCCCTTTGGCTGGATTATTACCAATGTAATCATAAAAAGCCAATTTTTCGGGAATTTTAGACCAAGCTTCTGATACACTCTGATTTTCGGCTAGCCCAGCGCTAACCCTGCGATATATTTCTTGCTGGAAATATCCTTGGTCCCATTGATAACGAGTAGGACCAAATAATTCGATCGGGGTTGTTGCTGAACCATACCACATAGTTCCAGCAACAACGAAAGCTGCAAAAAAGACAGCAGCGATACTACTGGAAAGGACAGTTTCAATATTACCCATACGTAATCCTTTGTATAGACGTTGAGGCGGGCGGACACTAAGATGGAAGAGGCCCGCTAATATGCCTAAGGTACCTGCTGCAATATGATGAGAGGCTATTCCTCCCGGAACAAAAGGATCAAAACCTTCTACACCCCACGCAGGATTTACAGATTGTACTTTTCCAGTCAGTCCATAAGGATCGGACACCCATATTCCAGGACCATACAAGCCTGTTACATGAAATGCGCCAAACCCAAAGCAAGCGACCCCTGATAGAAATAAATGAATTCCAAAGATCTTGGGCAAATCCAAAGAAGGTTTTCCTGTACGTTCATCACAGAAAATTTCTAGATCCCAATATACCCAATGCCAGATAGCTGCCAAGAAGCACAAGCCAGAAAACAAAATATGTGCCCCGGCCACACCTTCGTAACTCCAAATACCCGGATTCGTTATAGTCCCTCCTGTGATACTCCAACCACCCCAGGAATTCGTTATTCCTAAACGAGTCATGAAAGGTATAACGAACATACCTTGTCTCCACATTGGATCAAGAACTGGGTCAGAGGGATCAAAAACAGCTAATTCGTATAGAGCCATCGAACCGGCCCAACCAGAAACTAGAGCTGTATGCATTATATGGACAGAAAGTAACCGGCCGGGATCATTCAATACAACGGTATGAACACGATACCAAGGCAAACCCATGGAAATACCCCTTTATCAAAGAAAAATAGATACTATGTTACTTTATCGCATTGGAAAAGACTCTGCTTATGCTATGGACTTCTCCTTTTCAATGGATTATCTCGGAGCAAGGGTGCATTTATATTGCATTCCGTTGGTAATAACAGAAAAATTCTGTTCGTAGGAACAAAGAGAAGCAAATCTATTCTATACCCGATAAGTACCAATACGCAATGGGGGGATGGGTCCCATTTTAGATGAGTGAATTAGAGATGCTTGTTCATCATTTGAACATCGCAGCTCATTCATAATAATTTTTTTTATTCATTCCATCTTCTTCGATGAACTTTACAATCTATGGATAAAACCCGAAAACATAAATATTATGAAAAAAAGAAAACCCGTTGTTACGTTTCCACATCAAAGTGAAATTTTAGTACTTAAAAACCTTTTTCTTTCATTTAATGCCTATTGGTGTTCCAAAAGTACCTTTTCGGATTCCTGGAGAGGAAGATTCGGTTTGGGTTGACGTATAGTGCGACTTGTCAGACATATTGGGTCATATGGGATTTCCCCGTTTTCTCCCCCGATCGAGATATCCTCTGTTTCACCCAAGAAAGATTGATTGAACCATCAATAATTTGAAGCGTGAAGTGCAATTAGAGCAATTTATTTGGGGGATCAATATGCATTTTTCAATTAGAAGAATTTATGGTTGGCTTGGTTGGACCAAAAAAATGAAGTATCCAGGCTCCGTTCAAAAAAACCCAATCGGTAAAATATGTATGATTACCTTTTGTATCATAAAGAATTCCTATATTATACCAGCGACCTCAAACCGCCAATCAATCGACGGAGTGAGTCATCATACTTTTCCAGTGATTGGCGGAAGCGGAAGACATAAAATGAATAAAAAAAGTATTAGCAAACAAAAGAAGCGGTATTGGGATCATTTGTCCTATATGTGCAAATAGAGGTCGGGTAAATCTTTCCCCGGAGTAGAGCATAAACCTAAACGAATTGAAGAGGCCCATTCCGGAACAAGAAAATGACATCGTAATCGGAATTGGATTTCGATGAAACAATATATCAATGAGGGTAAATTTAGTGAGCTCTTTTTAGGGGTAAGTGAGTCAAAACCCTGCTCTGCTTTCTTGAAAATAGAAGACTAAAGGCCCTTCATTCATTAGGAGTTAGAAAAATCCTCCTATGAAAAAAGGGGAAAATAAAGAGGGCTGGAATCGACACATTGATTCTTTTTTTTTGAACCGTATGCATCTAAAGGTGCGTGTACGGTCCCTAAGGGATACAATTTTGTCCTAATCAACCGACTTCATCGAGAAAGAATACTTTTTTTAGGCCAACAAGTCGATAGCGAGATCGCAAATCAACTTATGGGTCTCATGATATATCTCACTATAGAGGATGATACAAAAGATGTTTATTTGTTTATAAACTCCCCCGGTGGGTGGGTAACACCCGGAATAGCTATGTATGATACTATGCAATTTGTGCAACCAGATGTACATACAATATGCATGGGATTAGCCGCTTCAATGGGGTCTTTCGTCCTGGTCGGAGGAGAAATTACCAAACGTCTAGCATTCCCTCACGCTTGGCGCCAATGAGTTTTTTATTTGAGAGAAAAAAGAAGACTATGCCTTCGCCAGATAAAATATGAAAAATAAAGTAATAATAGCATGGCACTTCGAGTTCGATATGAGCAAACCATCATTGTTCTTTTATAACATGAGATTCCGTATCGAGAGAGTAGTATGAGACAAAAGGAATTTCTGATTTGATTTTATCTATCGGGGTTCGATTTCAGCGTCACAAACTTTTTTGTTTTCACATCACACATCAGAGGGCTCTTTCCTATATTTCTGTTACGAAATAGTATTAAAATGAAAAAACATACACAAGATTATCCTTTCCCTATTTGATCGGATCAAAAAGAAACTTTGGGATTGCTGAATTACAGACGAGATAAATATATAAAGCAACGGAACCATCATAGTATTTTTTAACTATCCCGAAAGAAAGGGTGGTAAATGGATTATTTACCGATCTGGGTTTGATAGATCCTCCACTTTAGGTAAAAGTAGATTCCATTCTAGAGCCGTATGCAATGCGCAAAAAATGCCTGTACGGTTCTTCAATTCGATTTTTTCTTGTCTCTTTCTATCATTGAGACAGAGGAAGCATTCATTATGTTATATCATCAGGGTAATGATCCACCAACCTGCTAGCTCTTTTTACGAGGCACAAACAGGAGAATTTGTCCTGGAAGCGGAAGAACTGCTGAAACTTCGCGAAACCCTCACAAGGGTTTATGTACAAAGAACGGGCAATCCATTATGGGTTGTATCCGAAGACATGGAAAGGGACGTTTTTATGTCAGCAACAGAAGCCCAAGCTCATGGAATTGTTGATCTTGTAGCGGTCGAAAATACCGGGGACTTCACGTAAATCTGTGATTCCATTCCGTTTCGAACCATAATTGACTGAGCTATGTTATTTCCTATTTTATTTTCTTACCGAGGTTAAAAGTGGTAGTGGGAAAATATTCAATGAAACGAGAGGAATTCATAATCATCCGGTTAGGATCGATCTAAACCAGCCCATTCTGTATACGATCCAGCATGCCAACTATTAAACAACTTATTAGAAATACAAGACAGCCAATCAGAAATGTCACAAAATCCCCCGCCCTTCGGGGATGTCCTCAGCGTCGAGGAACATGTACTAGGGTGTATGTGCGACTCGTTCAGATCATGAACTGGAACAAAAGAAAGGAGATTTTTTTGACAGTATCAATGATCGGTACCAATGAATAGGAATGGAAAAACCCCATATCACTATCGAAAAAAGGACCTCTATTGTGTATGAAATTTATGGTTTCCTTTGGTATAAATCCAATCATCTCAACTGGAGATGAGAAGCAACTCCCCATTGGTAGCAAATGGTTATCCATTAAGCGGGGGAATGGAATGGTATTTTAGAAGCAGAAAGATTATGCTCCCATTCTTGCAAAAACGGACTAACAGGGTCAGCTACCTAACCAACCTTCATAATGAAATGCCGTTACTGTATGGGTAGATCTAGTTGTGAAAAGACCTATTACTGGATAATTCATGGGTAGAGCCAAAGAGTGTGAACTGTACAAGTTACTAAATAGGTAAGAGGCTCCGGTGTATAGAAAGGACCTCACCGTTTAAACCGTAACCATAGAAACGATGGAACCCACAATTTTTCGTTTTTTATTTACTTTTTTTTTGATACCAAGTATCAATACAATTTCTTATTTCGAGGTGAAATGAAATGCCTCAAAAAAATCGTGGTTGGGAAGGTCATAGTAGCAAAAGCCATTGGAATTTTTTTTTTATACATCGGAAGAATCAGTTTTGTTATTAATAGACTAGGGGGGGAAAGAATGACTGAAAGAAAAGAAATCAATTAGTTATTCATCAAAGTTTCATTTGATTCAATGACCAGAATTAAACGAGGATATATAGCTCGGAGACGTAGAACAAAAATGCGTTTATTTGCATCAACCTTTCGAGGGGCGCATTCAAGACTTACTCGAACTATGACTCAACAGAAAATGAGAGCTTTAGTTTCGGCTCATCGGGATAGGGGCAGGCAAAAGAGAGATTTTCGTCGTTTGTGGATCACTCGTATAAATGCAGTAATTCGTGAGAATAGGATATCTTATAGTTATAGTCGATTAATACATGATCTGCGCAAGGGGCAGTTACTTCTTAATCGTAAAATACTTGCACAAATAGCTATATCAAATAGGAATTGTCTTTACATGATTTCCAACGAGATCATTAAATAAGGGGATTGTAAGGAATCCACCAGAATGATCTAAACGGAGTTCCCCGGAGAATGAACTCCGGGAGGGTAGGGTATAAATTACTATAATAAAGTAGTAAAAAGAAATTAACACGTTTCCATAATAATAATTAAGGACTTTCTCTTTTTCTTCCCCAATTCTTTTTTTCTTATGACATGACAATACAATCTAGATTCTCGAATTTTTGAACAAAACACCAACCAGAGTTGGGGTTCGGGTTGGAATTTTTATTCAATTGAGGCATGGGCGGCCTATTTATTTCTGGTTCTAGGACCAGTAGTTCTAGGGGTCGACTCGGTTCTCTCAAATTGTTTCTCATTATTAAGAAAAGGTAACGAAGATAAAATACGGGCTTGTTTTATAGCAATAGTAATTAATCGTTGTTGTTTCAAGGTTAATCTATTCACTCGTCTAGATAATATTTTTCCTTGTTCACTAATAAATCGACTAATTAAACTCATGTTTCTATAATCAATTCGATCCCCCGATCCAATTGGGGGCAAACGCCTACGAAAAGATCGCTTGGATTTAAGAAAAGGTCGCTTGGGTTTTTCCATTGTTTATTCCTTATCCCGAAAATCCTATTTCTGAATTCGAATTCTTTTTTGATCCGACTGAAATAGGATTTGATTTGTTTCTATATATTATATGTAATTTATTCTTGTTACTTCGAAGGGTAGCACACACACCCTCTACCTCTGGTTCGGTCTATTTCTTTATCTCCCCATGAATTGTATGTTTGCAACAATAGGGACAGAATTTTCTCAATTCCAATCGACTAGGCGTATTGTGTCGATTCTTTTGAGTAATATATCTGGAAACGCCCGATGATTCCTTATTAACACGGTTTCGTATACAACTGGTACATTCCAAAATAACTCTGACTCTAACATCTTTACCCTTGCCCATGAACCTCCCTTGAATTTTGGATTTACCCAACTCTTTGATTTTCGACCCGAAATCAAATTTCAAAAGATTTTGTTGCAATCAATAGAGTAATATAAAGAATAAGTAATACAACAATTTATAACTATCAATTATTTTGAATCCTAGTACATACAGTATTTCATTTAAATATCTTGTATGATTTCTTTAGTTTCCCTAGATCCCATTTATTTCTATTTTCTTAGGCCCTTTGAGTCTAACCCAAGTTTCACTGAGATTGAATCCACTTTTGTTTTTTCCTTTTCTGTCCTTCTATATTTTGAAAATAGGAAAAAAGAATAAAACAAAGAGAGGAAGAAGGATTAGTCACAGATAATTTATTATCTCACTAATCTTCTTCATCCCTTCCCATGTCAATAACTAGAATGAAAAAAACGGGAATGTCAACGCATCTGGGAATAAATGATTAATCTCTATCAATAGCCCTGCTAAAGACCCAAACCATAGAGTACTTAGCACAGGTGCCACAGAGAGATATGTTTTTATATCTCGCATTGCAAACTCTCCTTCTTTATTGTAATACATATATGATCAGATGCATATGTGGTTAAGGATCACTTGTATTAGTAAGTGAAATCCCTAACAAAAATAGATATATACAACGACCCGGTAGATAAGATTTCCCTTTCCTTAAAACAGAAAAAGACGCCCCCCTCTTCCTGAGTATTACCGACAAATATTCATTTCTCTATCCGACGGATTTCATATGTAAATAATTCTTTTATTATATGTTATATGAGACCAAAAAGAACAAATTGCAAGCGAAATTTTTTATTATAGGGGGGAAATAATGATGTGGAAAACAAGACAGGGATTCTCTACAATGACACTGTATACCAATTGAAAGGGATGTAGCGCAGCTTGGTAGCGCGTTTGTTTTGGGTACAAAATGTCACGGGTTCAAATCCTGTCATCCCTACCTATTACTTTTCCCGTGGACAGTAATTGAGATCGATCCTAATTGTACATACATTATGATACTATAGACATACAAAGTATATTAGGCCTACAAAGATAATACTTTTTTATGGTCTTATCTATTGTGATAAGAAGGCGCTCTTAGTTCAGTTCGGTAGAACGTGGGTCTCCAAAACCCGATGTCGTAGGTTCAAATCCTACAGAGCGTGATTCTGTTCTCGAATTACAATGAAATAACTCCACCAACTTAAACAGCAACCTTAATTTGGCCTCCTTGAATTAAAAAAGGAGGAGGTCAATCAAAAACGAGATGTTACTTAATCAAAGGTCCAACTGATCACCGCGTCTGTATTGTAAATATGCAGTTACGAATAATCCAGCCAAAGTAATAGGAATTAGACCTAACACGATTCCAAATAGTAAAACTTCAATCATTTCGGTTTGTTTGAAAGAGGAAAAAGAGAGGTAATATCTATTCTTAAATATAAATCCGAAGCAATAATGAATCTCAATGATCAAGAATTGACAATTGACGCGGGAAGTCACTATAGAATACCTAGAATCTCACAGAAAAAGGTTTTTTTATTAATTGTTCATTCAATTCATTTCAAATAAGTCGTATCTTGCTCAGACCAATAAAAAGAGCGGGAGTTATAGTTGAAGCCGCCAGTAGAAAACCGAAATAACTAGTTAGAGTAGGCATAAAGGAGCTAAATAAGATACGGTCTTTTTATACATATGGTGATAAAACATTTACCTAAGTTTACATAAAAAAAAAAACTGACAAAATCTGCTCCAATGAAAAGTTTTTGATTCATCAATCATTATAGACGGCACTAACAAAGATAGGGTGACAGAAGTAGAAAAAAGATTGATCTAGTGATCCATCATCTCTAACATCTACCGATTCCGTTATTTTGAATCAACAGATTCGTTGAGCAACTATTGAGTCAAGTAAAAAGAAAAAACTTTGTAGTGGAATTTCATTCATTTCATAAAGTAAACTCTTTTTTAATCACTATGGAATCAAATAGAAAATCTTTTCTATTTTGATCATTTCTTTTTCAATTGTATATAATCAAGTTTCCTTTTTGGAGCAAAGGACCTTATCACAACACCTTTAACCTCATAAAAAAAGTCGTAGGCTCTTTAATTGTACATAATATCTCACAAATGCTAAGAAAAAAGTATCGCACGATCGCTGGACGAAATAAAAGCTTTATTTCGGGACAACTCAATTCTAAAACTAGTCATTCTATTATCTTTTCCTTTTAGGTTCTACATGCCGCCTTTCCATATTAGGGAATCCCTCTCTTGTATCTAGGTCAAGAAGGAAAAGAACCTTTGGCTGTAATACGACAATGGTTGCATCACGAATATTGATTGATTCTTCCTTTTTTTCTTTGGTCAAATACTATCTACTCCTATTATTGTACTACTAATCCATTCCTTGAACTCAAAGGATCCGAAGAAAAACCCGTTATATACAACCAAGAAAAGAGGTTTCTAGATTTCGTATCTAATAGAATTGTGTGAATATGATAACATCTTTCATTAATTATTAGAACCCAACCCGGCGAACTCAAGCTTTACCAGATCTTCAGTTTCTAGCCCAAAGCGAGTAATGAAAAGAACCCTATACTACTACAGTACAGAAATTTTGGGTTGAATAGCACATCATCCTTATATATAAGGAACAAAAAAGGAAGAAAGAGTTTATGTAACACTTCTTTTGGATACTGATTTAAATTGCGTTGCTGTGTCAGAAGAAGGGTAGCTATACTGATTCGGTATACTCTAAAGACGCCTTCGGTACACTATTGACGATCTAACAAAGATTAAGGATCCGTGGGTTTCCACTTACTGATCCCATCTTTCACGGAATCGATCCCCTTTGACTGTACAAGAATATGTGGAGCTCAGCATGTCTGGAAGCACGGGAGAACGCGCTTTTGGTGATATTATTACCAGTATTCGATACTGGGTCATTCATAGCATTACTATACCTTCCCTATTCATTGCGGGTTGGTTATTCGTCAGCACGGGTTTAGCTTACGATGTGTTTGGAAGCCCTCGGCCAAACGAGTATTTTACAGAGAGTCGACAAGGAATTCCATTAATAACTGGCCGTTTTGATCCTTTGGCACAACTCGATGAATTTAGTAGATCCTTTTAGGAGGCCCCAATGACTATAGATCGAACCTATCCAATTTTTACAGTGCGATGGTTAGCTATTCACGGACTAGCTGTACCTACCGTTTCTTTTTTGGGGTCAATATCAGCAATGCAGTTCATCCAACGATAAACCTAACCCGAATTGAATTATAGAGCTATGACACAATCAAACCCGAACGAACAAAATGTTGAATTGAATCGTACCAGTCTTTACTGGGGGTTATTACTCATTTTTGTACTTGCTGTTTTATTTTCCAATTATTTCTTCAATTAAGAAAAAGGGAGAGAATAGTGCGAATTCTCTATATCCCACTCGGAAGGATCTCATCTCAAAATTATCCATGGCTGTTTATGTCTCTAGCATGACCACTTGATGAAATGTGGAGGGAAGTGGGGTAAATGGCCGATACTACTGGAAGGATTCCTCTTTGGTTGATAGGTACTGTAGCCGGTATTCCTGTGATCGGTTCAATAGGTGTTTTCTTTTACGGTTCATATTCCGGGTTGGGCTCATCCCTGTAATAATAATATGAACTGAGTTGTAGACAGGAAAAAGTAAGAGCTCAACGGGACCTTACCCCTTTTGTTTAATTCGAGGGGTAAGGTCCCGTTGAGCTCTTACTTTTTCAACGAAATTTTTTTTCATTCCATAAAAAAAGTTTGCAGATAATCCAGTTAATACAAGCACACTATTCTATTCGTAAAAAAAAAGTGGGCCTTTTGCTCCGATGTTTCAAATAGCTCTTTTTTAAGATGATGCTTGCTTTTGGAGAATTAACTCTATTGATTGGATTCATAATACCTGTTCCTACATAGTAGGTATTCGTCCGAAATCGAAAAAAAGGGCGGGAATTAATCTATTTTCTGAATGACATACATAATGTGGATTCCTGTATATGAGACATCATCCAAAGAATTTCTATACTAATAGAAGCTTACTCCATTTATTTTATTATCTCATCAAAGTTTTCCTTTTTTTTTTTAGTTCATCGAAGAAGTTCGAGTTACTCAACGAGCGAATCCACCCCCCTTTTTTATTGTCCACTACTTTTTATAAATCCAAAGAGGCGAGGTTCCGATAAACCTAAAAAAAGGGAATAGTACTTTTTAGGCGTAAGGGGATTAAGAATCATTATTCTTTTGACACAAGAAAAGAAAATTTCACCCTTTTCTTGTGTCGAAGATTAGAAAGAGAAAAAATCCCTCCTATAATAGGTTGTTCCTTTCATTTATTCCTTGCTTTATATTCTCCTACCACTTATGTCGATTATCTACTCCTATTCGAATTTGATTCCCTTTTTCTATATAGAATAGGATACTTTTGATTTCATGTATTTCGTGGCATTTCAAATTTGACAATAGTGAGATAGTAACGCCACTCCTTTTTGGATTGAAAAAGGGAGTTGGATTCACGTCAAATAACGCGTTCTTCACAATATAATACTAGTCTATTACTAGCAGTAAAAGTCAAAGCTAAGTACTTTCCAATATCTTGTATAAAAACAAACAGTAGCAACAAAGCAAGTAAACTAAATCCTATTTTTAACCATACATAATTACATCGATCAAGAAGAATTTGGTTTTTATGAACTTTATGTTAATAAATCCGTGGACCTAAAAATTCATTTCAGACAATTGAACCTTCTCGAATTGTTTCTTTTTCAAAACCAAAAATATTTGTGCCAGAATAACAGATGCCAAGAAGAACAAAAGGCCTTGGACACGTGATGGATCTTGAAGTACTATTTCTGCGTCTCCCTGACCAAATCCACCCACGTTGGGATTACTTGTTAGTGGTTGATCAAGCTTGATAGATTCGCCTTCTGACACAAGAAGTTCCGGTCCTCGAGGTATAATATCGACCACTTGGTGACCGTCTGACGTATCTGCTATGCTTATTTCATATCCCCCTTTTTCTTTACGTACAATTTTACTTACTATACCTGCTGATGTAGCATTATAGACTGTATTGTTACTCTTACTCCCATCGGGATAAATCTGACCCCTACCTCTGTTCCCACCTACATATATAGGATATTTTAAGAAGTGAACGTCTTTGTTAATAGCGGGGTCTGGGGAAAGAATTGGAAAGGTGATTTCACTATATTTCTGACCTGGAACAGGACCTATCACAAGAATATTTTTTTTTGTGGGACGATAACTCTGAAAAGAAAGATTGCCCATCTTTTCTTTCATTTCGGGAGAAATACGATCGGGGGGGGCTAATTCGAATCCCTCAGGCAAAATAAGAACAGCCCCTACATTCAAAGCCCCCTTTTTCCCATTAGCAAGAACCTGTTTCAGTTGCATATCATAAGGGATTCTTACAACTGCTTCAAATACAGTATCAGGAAGTATCGCTTGTGGAACCTCAATATCCACAGGCTTATTAGCTAAATGGCAATTGGCACAGACAATACGCCCAGTCGCCTCTCGTGGATTTTCATAACCTTGCTGCGCAAAAATGGGATATGCATATGAAGTAGATGGCCAAGTTATTACATATAGCATGATCGATACAGAAATGGATCGAGCCATCTGCTCCTTTATCCGAGAAAAGATATTTCTTTTTTGCATGGTCCAATCGTTGATCCCGAGAATTTCTACAATAAATTAGGTAGGTTACTAGTATAGTTCCCTATCCACGATTCTGCTATTGTAATGGAATAATTTTACTGGAATGGAATACAGGAAGAATCTCTGGGATGGGTATAAATAGAAAAGGTAAGTAAGATTTGGAATGCTTTGTTTATGTATGTACAAACAAAGTAACAAACATTATGATTTGATTAATATCGGTGAATCAGCCTTTAGTCATTCATTGAATGATAAATCACTACAAGTGACGGAGATACGCGATTTAAATAACGGAAAATCCAATATTTTAAAAGTGTATCTAGAATTACTGGGAAAGTGGAAACAAGACCAGATATAATTTGATCATTATGATAAAATCCAAAATCCTTGGAGATAGAGCCAATCATTAGTTCCCAACCATGAGGCGAATGGAATCCGATACATAAATCAGTTAATAAAAGAATAGAAAAAGCTTTTATTGTGTCACTTAAGTTATAGAGGAATTCTTTCACCCAAGAATTAAGAACGAGAAGTTCTTCATTACCTAGAATAGAATAACCACTTAGAATAGCGAAACAGATTATATTTGTCGAGAAGTGCAAAATGCTATGAATATGACCCTCATTGTGCATCTTGACCAATTGTAGCGTTTCCTTGTGGATTTCTATACGTAGTTTTTGTATATGTGTCTCCGGGTACTCCTTTATCATTTCGTCCAAAAAGAAAAGTTCTTCTAATTCTATGAATTTTTCTAGAAGATTCTTTTCTTTAATATCAGTCAAAAACATTTCGGATTGCCTAGTATTCCACCAATTTGTAACCCAGGATTCCATATTTTTATTAAATGAGAGAGAAACCCACCAGGGTAAAAATATAATAGATGCAAGATATGTGAGGGTAGTGAATGTTTTCTTTTGTGGCATTTTTAATCTGTAAATTACTAATGAAACTACCTCTTTCGTCGACTCTATCCGATCGAATATTTCTATGAAGCATGAGTTCGATAACAAGGTATCGAACCTATGGATCTACGCCTCCTTTTTTTTTTAGTTAGTCCTTGGATCAAGAAAGAACATAGAAATAAGAGTAAGGGTTTGCTTCGCTTCGAATGAAGAAAAAAGTTTCCGGGTCTTTCAATTAGTCAAATTAGAAACATTAGTCAAATTAGAAACAATTGCATCTTTTCGATTAATGTCCGAAAGAGCCGCCTTTGTTAGATCAATTATTGCGAAGGGCTACCTACAGCCCAGGAATAATGGAGGGAAATTTTGAAAAATATTGAGATAATGGTGAAATCAAAAATGAGTGGCAAAACCTGAGAAAGTTTGGATATTTATAGTTATTAAGGGATCTAATCATTGATGATCAAGCAGGAAAAAGGCGTAGAAAAAGAAAAATCGCTTGACAAAAAAAAAGAGGAGTTATTTACAATATAGAATCCATCTGTATCTAACGTAACAATTCAAAATAGTAGACCCCCAAAAAAGAAAAATTATAGTCTGAAAGAATTGCGTTTTTTTTGTTTCCACAAAAAAAGTTTCGTTTTCTGTTTATTCCATATACATCCACTTTTGCTCGAATGAACGTTCTGAAAAAACTTAAGTTAAGTTCTATAAAATGAAGATTCATTAGTTCTGTTTCTTTCCCCATGCTAACAAAACATTAATTCTTCGCAGTTCATTTCAAAATACTTCAATTGGTACGCGCAAGAAATAGGCCAATTCCGCCGCTTTTTGTTCAATTTCTCGTGGAGTCAGGTTCTCATCAGTACGAGTCAAGGGAATGGCTCCCTGACCTCTGATTTCCATATAAAGGACACGACGCGGAAAAAGACCCTCTTTAATTTCGATTCTAATCGACTGGACATCTCTCATAAGGAATCGAAGGAAGATACGACGATTTATTCCAGGAAATCCCCAACGAAAAATACACACTATTCCTTCTTTTCGATCGAATCGGTCATAACCACTACCTACATTCCACGAAATTGTGCACCACAAATAGGAGCTAATGAACAGACCCGCGATCCCATAGAAAGACATAACGATGCCTTGTGGAAAAAAGAGGATTTCCTGAGACGGGAATAAGGATATTAGATTCCTACCAAGATAACTAGAAGTTCCAACCAATAAGAACCCTAGTGAACCTAAAAGAAGGATACAGGCCCAGCAGAAATTACTTGTTTTTCGAGACCCCGTTATAAGTTCTATCCATATACGTTCTGAGCGCCAGTTCATACTAGATCAAGTTGCATTTTTTTGGAATTGAGAGAATAACCCAAATGAATTTTACTTTACTTTTTTTGTTCCCGAAGTAACTCTCATCAACTAGCACTATTACGATGTGAACCATTAGAAATAATTCATCAAATTGGTTAGATATAAAAGCGTCTGCTTCATAGGGATCTAGACAATCTTATTTTTTTGAACATGAAGAAATAAAGAAGCCATTGCAATTGCCGGGAAAACTAGGCCCACTAAAGGCACAAAAATAGAGGGTAAATCAAAAGTTGTCATAGAATGGATACCTCGATTTAAAATTTGTACCTGTTATAAAGATATCTTATGATAAGTATATCTATTTATTATAAGTATAGAATAATAAGTGCAAGGAATGTAGAACTAAATATGAGTTCTCACGGGAGATATTGAAATAGGCACGATTTCAATTCTATTATTTTATATATTTGAATTTTTCTATATCTATAATACGTAAGAGGATAAGATGAAATTCTTTTTCTTCATAAAATTTTGCCAAAACAAAAGAAGAATGCATTCTTTTATCCTGTTGATCGAAACTTCCTGATTACTAATCATGAATATAGCACCAATTATAGGTATAAAATACAGCTCTAGAGGAAAAATTTTAAAGTAAGTATCCGAAACTTTTGATTCTTCTTACAATATAAATGGATCTTATGCCCGTAATGAAAACGAACTCTTCTTTTTTTTCTTTACCGATAACTAAAAAACTTCTTTTCCGCAAATAAAAAAACGGAATTGAATGCTCTACTTGATTGAATTTTGATTTAAGGGAAAGAAACCGTGAAGCTGAAATAACTCATTCAGAACACTTTTTAAAGGATTACGTGGTACGATTGAGTCCAATAAGCCCTTGTGGAATAAATACTCAGCCGCCTGGGAACCATCAGGTACTGTCTTATTCAATGTTTGTTCAATTACTCTTTTACCCGCAAATGCAATGTAGGCATTAGGCTCGGCAATAATGATATCTCCCAACATACCAAAACTTGCAGTCACCCCACCGGTTGTAGGAGATGTAAGGATTGATACATAGAATAACTTTTTATTTGATTGATAATTATATGAAGCGGAAGATATTTTAGCCATTTGCATCAAGCTCAAACTTCCTTCTTGCATGCGCGCTCCTCCCGAAGCACAAACTATAATAAGAGGGAGAGCTTTACGAGTCGCATGCTCGATCAAACGGGTAATTTTCTCGCCTACTACGGATCCCATACTGCCCCCCATGAACTGAAAATCCATAACCCCAATAGCTATGGGAATACCATTTAGTTGACCTATGCCTGTTTGAATAGCCTCGGTTAACCCTGTTTTTCTTTGATAAGAATCGATACGATCTTTATAAGGTTCCTCTTCTGAATGAAATTCAATGGGGTCGATAGAAACCATGTCTTCATTCATAGGATCCCAAGTGCCCGGATCAACCGAAAGCTCGATTCTATCTGAACTGCTCATTTTCAAATGATATCCGCATTGTTCACAAACATTTAGTTTTGACTTAAAAAATTTCTTATAATTTAACCCATAACAACTTTCGCATTGAACCCACAAATGTCTGTATTTTTTATTTATATCGAGATCATTATATCTTCTTCTCATATTGAAATCGCTTCTATTTGTGCTAATTTGTATACTGGAACTCTCGTTGTCACTACTATTTACACTTTCATTACAAATGTAACTATACATGTAACTGTCGCTGTAATTGTAACTACCGGCTGAAATGTAATTATCAATACTGATTTCAGAACGAAGATAACTATCAATGCAATGAAAAATGTGATTATTCCAACTATATTGAGTATCATACATATAACGATCGTAGTTGTGATTGTTACTTTGAGAACCATTATTCAGATAACTAAAAAAGGCACTTTCTAGTTCATTCATAAAAGAGCGATCGTTATCAATCTCGAAAAGAAAATTTTCAATATTTAAATATATCGAATAACTGTTACCATTACGATCCCTAACTAAAAAGAGGTCATCAGAGATCAAACTCCGAATGTCCCTGACATCGAAAAAAGTATCCATATTATTAGAACTGGAATTATCACTATCGTCCCAACTATCAATTTTTTTATCCCTATCATATATAACGGGATCTTCACTTCCACTGGTATTTTCAATAGGACCAAGACTATCCATTGATTTACTTAGCCCAGACCTATGTTTTAATTCCTCGTTAAACAACATCGAATGGAACCACCTTTTTTCCATAGAGCTTGCCTGCCCCCCTATTTGAATGTAAATACAATAGATGAATAGTCATTCGATGAATAATCATTTGAATATATCCTCTCGGAATAAGCATATAGATCCAATAGAATAATTAACTAATCACGGATGAGTCTTGAAAAAAAATCTTTTTTTGTGGGAATCTGGATATCACTTCACTATCAATCTATATGATGGAACCCTTTCTTCAATTAGAATAGAAAGAGAGGGTTATCCCGTGCCATGTACAAATTCGAATCAAAAAAATTTGTTCTCTCCTAGGAAGAATTCATTTTTGGAGAACTTTGGAGAATAATAAGTTTCTATTGCAATGCGGAAGGAAAAGGACAATATACGGGACGGGGATAAAGCGTTGTGACCATTGGCTCGATTCGACCATAGTCCGGAATTTAGGGGTATAGAAAATATTCTACTAATCCCATCTCAAGGATCCATAGGATTAATTATGGATCCAACAACTGAAGGATTTTCATTGTTGAGTCTTAGATCTTGTATTTAAGATTTTGTATACCGAAATCCAGTATGTATATATGCCTGGAAAATGAAATAGGAACCTTATTCATTATTCGGCTCAATCCTTTTTTAGTAAAAGATTGGGCCGAGTTTAATTGCAATTTAATTAAAGGAACGAATGGTAATTACTGGATTACAAAGTATCCATTGCTTCAAATTCGAATTTGATTTCCTTCCATACTTCACAAGCAGCTGCTAGCTCAGGGCTCCATTTGCAAGCTTCACGGATAATGTCATTACCTTGACGAGCAAGATCACGTCCCTCATTACGCGCTTGTACACACGCTTCTAGGGCTACTCGATTTGCTACGGCACCCGGTGCATTACCCCAAGGGTGTCCTAAAGTTCCTCCACCGAACTGTAGTACAGAGTCATCTCCAAAGATCTCGGTCAGAGCAGGCATATGCCAAACGTGAATACCACCTGAAGCCACAGGCAGAACACCCGGTAGAGAAACCCAATCTTGGGTGAAATAAATACCACGACTTCGGTCTTTTTCAATATAATCATCACGTAGTAAATCAACAAAGCCCAAGGTTATTTCCCTTTCCCCTTCCAGTTTACCTACTACGGTACCAGAGTGAATATGATCTCCACCAGACATACGTAATGCTTTCGCTAGTACACGGAAGTGGATACCATGATTCTTCTGTCTATCAATAACTGCATGCATTGCGCGGTGGATGTGAAGAAGTAAGCCATTATCTCGGCAATAATGAGTCAAGCTAGTATTTGCAGTGAATCCCCCCGTTAAATAGTCATGCATTACGATAGGAACTCCCAATTCTCTGGCAAATACAGCCCTTTTCATCATCTCTTCACATGTACCTGCAGTAGCATTCAAGTAATGTCCTTTGATTTCACCTGTTTCGGCCTGTGCTTTATAAATTGCTTCGGCACAAAATAAGAAACGGTCTCTCCAACGCATAAAGGGTTGTGAGTTCACGTTTTCATCATCCTTGGTAAAATCAAGTCCACCGCGGAGACATTCATAAACCGCCCTACCATAGTTCTTAGCAGATAACCCCAATTTTGGTTTAATAGTACATCCCAATAGGGGACGACCATACTTATTCAATTTATCTCTTTCAACTTGGATACCGTGAGGTGGGCCTTGGAAAGTTTTAACATAAGCAACAGGAATTCGCAGATCCTCCAGACGTAGAGCGCGAAGCGCTTTGAACCCAAATACATTACCCACGATGGAAGTAAACATGTTAGTAACAGAACCTTCTTCAAAAAGATCTAAAGGATAAGCTACATAACAAATATATTGATTTTCTTCTCCAGCAACGGGCTCGATGTCGTAGCATCTTCCTTTGTAACGATCAAGGCTGGTAAGTCCATCGGTCCACACAGTTGTCCATGTACCAGTAGAAGATTCGGCAGCTACCGCGGCCCCTGCTTCCTCAGGTGGAACTCCAGGTTGAGGAGTAACTCGGAATGCTGCCAAGATATCAGTATCCTTGGTTTCATAGTCAGGAGTATAATAAGTCAATTTGTAATCTTTAACACCAGCTTTGAATCCAACACCTGCTTTAGTCTCTGTTTGTGGTGACATAAGTCCCTCCCTACAACGCATGAATTAAGAATTCTCACAACGACAAGGTCTACTCGACATGAATTAGCCGTTAATGAAACCTTTCACAGGAATCTTTCACAAAACTCTCAACAAATATTATCAACTAATCAGAATGGTTGGTTGTTAGACTACGGTATTTGATTCGCCAAATACATCAACATCATTATTGTATACTCTTTCATATGTATGGCGCAACCCAATCCCTGTTTTTCAAGTTTCTAATCCCGTACTTTTTTTAATCTAAATTTAGAAAAAAAAGGAAATTCACTCTTGACAGTGCTATATGTTGTATATGTAAATCCTAGATGTAAAACTATCTGGAATTCGTCCCTGAAAAGGTAGAGAAGAGGCGGAAAACTATATGCTGAAATAAGAAACAATGGCCAATGTGAAAAAAAAAAATGAATCATAAATAGAGTTCAGGTTCGAATTCCATAGAAAATATGGGTGGGATTGTCTATAATGCTAGAGAACTGAAACGCTCCCTCATGGTTTTTATCCATCTACCTTTTTTTTAGGTTGTGAAATTGGAAAATTCACTCATTGAACGAGTAAACAATCGAATTGGAGTCGCTTGAATGGTACCAACGAAATCAAGTGCTAACTCCTATTTATTATTGAATTAACCGATCAACCTGCTTGCTATCGGACATTTTTTCTTCGGTTTACAAAATGCAAAGAATTTCTACATATTTCACTTTATTATCATTATGAAAACAAATCCTACCCCTTCGGGTCTCGGGGTTTCCGCACTTGAAGAAAAAAACCTGGGGCGTGTCGCTCAAATCATTGGTCCGGTGCTAGATGTATCCTTTCCCCCGGGTAAGATGCCTAATATTTATAACGCTTTGGTAGTTAAGGGCCGAAATACTGACGGCGAGCTAATTAATGTTACTTGTGAGGTACAGCAATTATTAGGAAATAATCGAGTGAGAGCTGTAGCTATGAGTGCTACAGATGGTCTGAAGAGAGGAATGGAGGTTATTGACACGGGAGCTGCTCTAAGTGTTCCAGTTGGTGGGGCGACTCTCGGACGAATTTTCAACGTTCTTGGAGAGCCTGTTGATAATTTAGGTCCTGTAGATACTCGCACAACATCTCCTATTCATAGATCTGCGCCTGCCTTTATACAATTAGATACAAAATTATCTATTTTTGAAACAGGGATCAAAGTAGTTGATCTTTTAGCTCCTTATCGACGTGGGGGTAAAATAGGACTATTCGGGGGGGCTGGAGTGGGTAAAACAGTCCTTATCATGGAATTGATCAACAACATTGCCAAAGCTCATGGAGGCGTATCCGTATTTGGCGGAGTGGGCGAGCGTACTCGTGAGGGGAATGATCTTTACATGGAAATGAAAGAGTCTGGAGTAATTAATGAACAAAATCTTGCAGAATCAAAAGTAGCTCTAGTCTATGGTCAGATGAATGAACCGCCGGGAGCTCGTATGAGAGTTGGTTTGACTGCCCTAACCATGGCAGAATATTTCCGGGATGTTAATGAACAAGATGTCCTTCTATTTATCGACAATATTTTCCGATTTGTCCAAGCAGGATCCGAAGTATCTGCTTTATTAGGCAGAATGCCTTCTGCTGTGGGTTATCAACCTACCCTTAGTACAGAAATGGGTACTTTGCAAGAAAGAATTACTTCTACCAAAGAGGGGTCTATAACTTCTATTCAAGCAGTTTATGTACCTGCGGACGATTTGACCGACCCTGCCCCTGCCACGACATTTGCACATTTAGATGCTACTACCGTACTATCAAGAGGACTAGCTTCAAAAGGTATCTATCCAGCAGTAGATCCTCTTGATAGTACGTCAACTATGCTCCAACCTCGCATCGTTGGTGAAGAACATTATGAAATTGCGCAAAGAGTTAAGCAAACTTCACAACGTTACAAAGAACTTCAGGATATTATAGCTATCCTTGGGTTGGACGAATTATCTGAAGAGGATCGTTTAACCGTAGCAAGAGCACGAAAAATTGAGCGTTTCTTATCACAACCCTTCTTCGTAGCAGAAGTATTTACGGGCTCTCCAGGGAAATATGTTGGTCTAGCAGAAACCATTAGGGGGTTTCAACTGATCCTTTCCGGAGAATTAGATGGTCTTCCTGAACAGGCCTTTTATTTGGTAGGTAACATCGATGAAGCTACCGCGAAGGCTGTGAACTTAGAAGTGGAGAGCAAATTGAATAAATGACCTTAAATCTTTGTGTACTAACCCCGAATCAAATTGTTTGGGATTCAGAAGTGAAAGAAATAGTTTTATCTACTAATAGTGGCCAAATCGGTGTATTACCAAACCACGCCCCTATTGCCACAGCTGTAGATATAGGTATTTTGAGACTACGCCTTAATGACCAATGGTTAAAAATAGCTCTGATGGGTGGTTTTGCTAGAGTAGGCAATAATGAGATTACCATTTTAGTAAATGATGCGGAGAAGGGTAGTGACATTGATCCACAAGAAGCTCAGCAAGCTCTTGAAATAGCTGAGGCTAACTTAAGTCGGGCTGAGGGCAAGAGACAAACTATTGAAGCGAATTTAGCCGTCAGACGAGCTAGGACGCGAGTAGAGGCTATCAATTCAATTTCATAACTAATTGGTGCGCCCCAATAAAAAAGTGAATTCCGTTTATACACCATATTTTGGTTCTGCGGATTGAGTCGAATCAACTGTAATGGCATTTCTCTAAAATAAAAGGGAGGGTGGGTAGAAAAACTTATTAGATACTAATTACTCCGGTATCTAATAAGTTCTACCTACTATTGGATTTGAACCAATGACTCCCGCCGTATGAAAGCAATACTCTAACCACTGGGTTAAGTAGGTCATTTATCATCACAAAGAGAAAGAAAGGGGCTTGTCATATCGATGAATTATAGATGCAATCTTATTTCGAAGCAATACCAATTCTTGGCAGGAAACAGATCAGAAGCTATCATGTTGGATCATAGAAGATTCATCTTGACAAGAAATTATTTCCATGATAAACTATCTATCACAAGGGCTATAGCTCAGTTGGTAGAGCAACTCGTTTACACGCGCGCCAATGTTTTTCAGGGGAGTCCATCATGCAATCAAAAAAATTGATCTTATTGATAAATCGGTGTCTTACTCTATATATTCGAGGGAACAATAGCCTGACAAATAGTTGGTTCGGTCCGCTTTGGGTGCCAATTTAGGCTCCAAATAGAACCCATCATTGATTCGATAATTGATAAGGTGAATACACAGCCCATTCAATGCTAGGCATAATGAGTATAAGGACCTCAAAAAAATATCTTTTCGTAATATGAACTTTAAGGTGTATGAAGTTTCATATTTGACTCTTTGAGCAGAGCGATAGAGACTCCATTTAACTTAGGTTGATCTAGGCCAGAGGCAGACCTACGTCAAGGTAACTCTTCTTTGAAACACTTTGGTATTGCTCCTGGATCATAATCTAAATAATGAATCAGAGCACGTGGAGCCATCTCGTTATCTTTCTGTTAAGAAAAAGTATGGCGGACTATCTGATATTTATATCAGTTGATGAAAGAGCCCAATGCAAAAAAAAATGCATGTTGGGTCTTTGGAACAGTTCGAATCATTTCGATAATAAAAAGTTTGATCTGTTTTACCGAGAAGGTCTACGGTTCGAGTCCGTATAGCCCTAAAAATTTTTATAGTTTTCATTTCCTCATTCTTGTTTGTTGGTTGTAGTCGGACAGTCGTTTGGCCCATCGAAATAGAATAATTATCACATGCTCCGAGCGATCCCCGCGGGTGAGCATGAAAGGGACAAAATTCATTTCAGTGGGCCCAATCAGTCTTTGTTTGATCTCGGATAAAAAAAACTGTCCTTTCTTCTTTGTGGATAAATTACACACAAATTTTTCCTGTTTTCCTATCCAGGATCAAAGGGTTTGGGATATTCCTTTTCTTTTTGTACAAAATCTCTTTTTCTAGATCTCAATATACCCCAATCCAATTGCTCACCAGTCCAATTCTACCTATTCTTACTTTATGCAAGAAGATTGAGGGTCTGTTTGCACTTGGACGAGTTAAGAAGCCCCCAACTCATCGTTTTTTCGGGAGCAGAACCCAATTCGTTGTTTCAGAGATAATGACTGGTTCCTAACTCTATTAGTGTTTGTACCCCTATCGATTTCCATGAGTTGTTTGGGGATTTGGTCTGTCGAATCATTTGAGTTGATAAAGCGCGATTCGATTAGAAGAAGTTTCTTCTGTAAATTATTTAGGATTCGGCTGACTTTCCCGTTGTGATATACTTCGTTGTATAGGGTTCGTTCAACATAATTTTTTTTTTGCATGAAGGCTAACCCAGCGGTTGGTCTTACTTTTGAAAACTCATTTTAATTACATTAATAAGTATTCTCGCCTTTTCGGACCCATTTCAAGTACTAAAGATCGATATTCTAGATTCTTCTTTTAAGACTTCGAGTTCTAATTAAATAACCCACTTCTTTTTGGGGGGGATGGGTTGCAGGTCGAGGTAGTACAGACTCAAAAAATGTAAATTGGGGATAGAACCCTAGGGTTGTTAGATGTAAGGGTTTCTCTCAATTCAATGCATTGAATAAAATCCATTAAGTCTAGAACAAGGATAAAAAATAGAATAGGGCGATGCATTCAGTTTCCGTATCTAATCAATAGAAACAACAATCCTCTAACTGGATTGGATCTTAATGAAAAGAATAAACCAATACCCTTCGGTTTTATTATATGAATATTCAAAAAGGATATAACATACATATAGAATTGTTCATTTTCTTAATAGTATCTTAATTTAATCTTAATCAAAATTCTATATAAATTAGAACTAAAAAAAGATGTAATGTAATTCTTTTTTCTCTTTTTTTTATAGAAAATTTGAGACAAGATAAAAACGATAAGTTTGTAATAAGAGCATAATATGTCTCTAGCATATCGAAATAAGTGAAAATCGGATTCCACTCGATGAATCTTGAAACAAGAATGACCCACAGCAAAAAAACTGGGGAGTTCAATCAAAATTCATTGGTATTTCGACTAAAAAGTTATAGCTTAATTCAAATTCCAGATCGAATCGAAGAATACGGTATATATTTTTCCACATTCATAGGAGTGCATCTATGTTTCTGCTTTACGAATATGACATTTTCTGGGCATTTCTAATAATATCAAGTCTGATTCCTATTTTGGCTTTTTTCATTTCCGGAGTTTTAGCCCCGACTAGGGAAGGACCGGAGAAACTTTCTAGTTATGAATCGGGCATAGAACCAATGGGCGACGCTTGGTTACAATTCCGAATTCGTTATTATATGTTTGCTCTGGTTTTTGTTGTTTTTGATGTTGAAACGGTTTTTCTTTACCCATGGGCGATGAGTTTCGATGTATTGGGTGTATCCGTTTTTATAGAAGCTTTAATTTTCGTGCTTATCCTAATTGTTGGTTTAGTTTATGCATGGCGAAAAGGAGCGTTGGAATGGTCTTAGCTCCTGAATATTCAGACAATAAAAAGAAAAAAGAAGAAAAAAATGACATTGAGACAGTTATGAATTCCATTGAGTTTCCGGTACTTGATCAAACAACCCAAAATTCAGTTATTTCAACTACATCAAATGATCTTTCAAATTGGTCAAGACTCTCCAGTTTATGGCCGCTTCTGTATGGTACCAGTTGTTGCTTTATTGAATTTGCTTCATTAATAGGCTCGCGCTTCGACTTTGATCGTTATGGCTTGGTACCAAGATCGAGTCCTAGGCAAGCGGACTTAATTTTAACAGCCGGCACAGTAACAATGAAAATGGCTCCCTCTTTAGTAAGATTATATGAGCAAATGCCTGAACCAAAATATGTCATTGCTATGGGAGCCTGCACTATTACAGGAGGGATGTTCAGTACTGATTCTTATAGTACTGTTCGAGGAGTTGATAAGCTAATTCCTGTGGATGTTTATTTGCCGGGTTGCCCGCCTAAACCGGAGGCAGTTATCGATGCTATAACAAAACTTCGTAAGAAGGTATCTCGAGAAATCTACGAGGATAGATTTGGGTCTCAACAGAATAATCGATGTTTTACTACCACTCACAAGTTTTATGTTGGACGCAGCACGCATACTGGAAATTATGATCAAGGATTAGTCTATCAATCGCGATCCACTTCAGAGATACCTTATGAAACATTTTTCAAATACAAAAGTTCAGTATCTTCCCACGAATTAGTGAATTAGGGAGGCTGCTTTTCTTTTGTGCAGAAGAATAGCAAATGCCCTTCACTTCAATTTTCAAAAATTTCGTCGTAAACGTGAACTACTTATACAAATGAAAATCCGGGAGAGATTAAAAAAATGCAGGGTCGTTTGTCTGCTTGGCTAGTCAAGCATGGGTTAGTTCATAGATCTTTAGGCTTCGATTACCAAGGAGTCGAAACTTTACAAATAAAGCCCGAGGATTGGCATTCCATTGCTGTCATTTCATATGTATATGGTTACAATTATCTACGCTCTCAGTGTGCCTATGATGTAGCACCGGGCGGACTCTTAGCTAGTGTGTATCATCTTACGAGAATAGAGTATGGTGTGGATCAGCCAGAGGAGGTATGCATTAAAGTATTTGCCCCAAGGATAAATCCCAGAATTCCGTCTGTTTTTTGGATTTGGAAAAGTGCGGATTTCCAAGAACGGGAATCTTATGATATGTTGGGAATCTCTTATGATAATCATCCACGCCTGAAACGTATTTTGATGCCTGAAAGTTGGATAGGATGGCCCTTACGTAAGGATTATATTGCTCCAAAATTCTATGAAATACAAGATGCTCATTGAATGATACGAACCTAATTTTCTTTTTACGCCGCGAGATATTCAAGGAATTTTTTTACAGTCTCTTCTAGAGCAAACAGAGTAATCGAACTCTTTTTCCTATATATGGATATATGGATGCGCAAAAAAATGGGTCCTCATTGAGATTCCCAAATTTGGAAGATATTCTATTTCTTTTTTTATACAGACTTTAAGAAAAAGGGTAGGATTTTCTCTCTCTAGACATTCGGACGATAGCATGTATGTATGCTGATTCGTATCGAATTTGTATGAGTATCTATTATTAACCTGTGGGTTAATAATGGATGCTCAATGTCAGGAACTTAACAGTAGATACTCAATGTCAGGAACCAGATTTGAACTGGTGACACGAGGATTTTCAGTCCTCTGCTCTACCAACTGAGCTATCCCAACCCTTCTTGAGGCACCATCCCCATCCTACTAGAGGGCTTGGGTATATGTCAATTCAAGAGAATCAAAAAGCATTACAAAATCTTACCCAGGCCCTGGAATTTCCGGAATTTTCAAAAAAGAAAACTTTTGAAGTTGAAAATAATGCTGTGAACTGTGAATGATTCAAACGGGGATTCCTTGATCATAGATTTTCTTTTGTACATATATACCACAAGACTTGTGATACGAGAGAGGCTTTTCTGCTCCGATCCTTTTGTGAAATAGTACAGTGAATGATAAATATAGCTAATTTTCGGGCGCTGCCGAAAAGAAAAAAGAGTAGAAGTATAAATAAACAGTTAGGGAGTAAAACGGGCCTTTTTGTGGGGATAGAGGGACTTGAACCCTCACGATTTATAAAGTCGACGGATTTTCCTCTTACTATAAATTTCATTGTTGTCTGTATTGATATTGACATGTAGAACGGGACTCTATCTTTATTCTCGTCCGATTAATCAGTTCGTCAAAAGATATATCAGACTATGGAGTGAGTGGTTTGATCACTGAATATTCGATTCTTCCTTCAACTTGGAATAGATTCACAAAAATGATTCCTTTTTTTTTATGTAAAAAAAATTTTAGGGCGGCATTCATAGAATCTTTGATATTTCAGTACGTATACGTACGTCTCGTATATAGGTTTATCCCCCATTCTTTATGGAGTTTAAATTCAAATTGAATAGAAGGATTCCTCTACCAACGCAGTCAACTCCATTCATTAGAACAGCTTCCATTGAGTCTCTGCACCTATCCTTTTTTTATTCTCGCTTTCAGAAACCCCTTAATTTATTTTCTGAAAACAGGATTTGGCTCAGGATTGCCCATTTTTAATTCCAGGGTTTCTCTGAATTTGAAAGTTATCACTTAGTAGGTTTCCATACCAAGGCTCAATCCAATCAAGTCCGTAGCGTCTACCGATTTCGCCATATCCCCTTTTTAGTTTGAGCCGAAGATCTGGCCGGGATGCCATCCCTTTCTTTTTTTCGTTCATGCTGGAACCGTTAACCGTTGAATTCATTAGATACAGCTTATCTATCTAAAAGGTTTCTCTCTTTACTCCTCTTTGATTTCTTTTTTATCTACCCCTTTTTCTCTATTGAAGGACCTACATTTGGTTTAATCAGAAATGATTCTATCATTGATGTATCCGCAATTCAATATGGATGGATATATATCACATATATATTCCTCTCTTCCTCTCACTTTTCCCGCCCGATTTTAAATACTTGAACGTTCGATTCTTTTTTTAGAATGCCATATTTTTCTTAATTTCTAATAATTTAGAATTAAGATATTGATAATCATATTCATATAAATTATAAATATAAAAGAGAATTATGGAAAAGAAAAAATGTAGAATTTCTTCCCATTGAAAATTTTGATATCATATATCACTCTATTTATCGTTATATTAATTCTTATGTTATATTATATTGTTATAGAATACCATTCTATTCAGTATTCATTTTTTCTCTATTCATATTCATTATCGATTTTGAATAGCTAAGAGCTAAGTAGTTGACTGAATTCCTATGCACAACACAATTTCTGTTATGTGAGCCCGCTTAGCTCAGAGGTTAGAGCATCGCATTTGTAATGCGATGGTCATCGGTTCGATTCCGATAGCCGGCTTTTCTCTCTTTGTTCCATTTTATACTTTATTACATGATTAATAATGTCTGGTTGAACTCAAGGTATATTGAAAATACTTTTTTCCTTTTCTCAAAAATAGTGGATCTATTATGTCGTAAGAACTTCCAACTATGAATAAAAAACGGATTCGAGCGGTTGGTTAGATCTCTACAGAACAAATTAGGACAAAGTCTCCTTACCTTGCTATATATACAAAAGAGTCTGAATATTGATACAATTCATCTCATTCTTCTTTGTAGTACAGTACTTAACTTCAGTATATTTTTTTCGTTTATCGTTTAGTTCAGTCTTAATTTAGGTTTATTCTGTAAATAAAAAAGGAGTTTTTATGTCTCGTTACCGAGGGCCTCGTTTCAAAAAAATACGCCGTCTGGGGGCTTTACCGGGACTAACTAGTAAACGGCCTAAAGCCGGAAATGATCTTAGAAATCAATCGCGTTCTGGGAAAAAGTCTCAATATCGTATTCGTCTAGAAGAAAAACAAAAATTGCGGTTTCATTATGGTCTGACAGAGCGACAATTACTTAAATATGTTCGTATCGCCGGAAAAGCCAAAGGGTCAACTGGTCAGGTTTTACTACAATTACTTGAAATGCGTTTGGATAACATACTTTTTCGATTGGGTATGGCTTCGACCATTCCTGGAGCTCGGCAATTAGTTAACCATAGACATATTTTAGTTAATGGCCATATAGTAGATATACCAAGTTATCGCTGCAAACCCCGAGATATTATTACGACGAGGGATGAACAAAAATCCAAAGCTCTGATTCAAAATTATCTTGATTCATCCTCCCATGAAGAATTGCCAAAACATTTGACTCTTCACTCATCCCAATATAAAGGGTTAGTCAATCAAATAATAGATAGTAAGTGGGTCGGCTTGAAAATAAACGAGTTGCTAGTCGTAGAATATTATTCCCGTCAGACTTGAACCTAACTCAAATAGCAAGGCAAGGATTCGGAGAATTTTTCCCCCTTTTCGCCGAAGTAAATTGACCGAAGCTAAGGGGTTTGATCCGGATATTTTTCCCATTCATGTATCATAAATGGATCCGCGGGGATTTTTTTATGTCTTGGCGACCCTTTAATCAGTATTTTTCGTACCACCCCAATTAGGAATATAGAATTCATTTCAAAGAAAGGTCTACCTCGTGGAATAATCCTATTCCTTGTTATTTGATCCATTGTGGTCAATAACGCTCTTGAATTAGGCAAAGATAAGGAAAGAGAGGGATTCGAACCCTCGGTAAACAAAAGCCTACATAGCAGTTCCAATGCTACGCCTTCAACCACTCGGCCATCTCTCCTACAAAATTTTATGATTATGACCCAGAAATCGGGTGAATAGCGAGCCATTCATATTTATTTTTGCAATATAGGTACGACTAACCGATTATAACAATTCGAAATATGAAAATGGATGGGATTTTGGTCATAGAATTATTATTCTATTCTTTTTCCTTCTTTGAATCATAATCTGTAGGAAATATTAATTGAATGTTTAGAACGAGTCTTTTTTTATGTTATTTCGTCCTGTACAATTCCTTTGTTTGTGGGATTCTTTTCCCATGCGAGGTAATGAGAAGAATTATAGAATGGATTGCGAACTATGCCTAGATCACGGATAAATGGAAATTTTATTGATAAGACCTCTTCAATTGTGGCCAATATCTTATTACGCATAATTCCGACAACTTCCGGAGAAAAAGAGGCATTTACCTATTATAGAGATGGTGTGATTTGATTCTATTTAGTGTTCTCCGTCTTACGAGTAAAGGCACGCAGGGTTGGATTCGGTATAAAACGAAAGGCGTTTATTGAAATAAATCTGCAAAAAATCTACGCTTCTTGAAGGTGAAGTTTGGAAATAGAACAATTCCTTCTATTGTGTATCCCCGATTGATGCAGCCTCAGATACTTCAATTTTCTAATCTAGTATTGAACGAAAGGTTACACCTATAGGTTCTTCTGTATTAGAGGTCCATCCTACTCCATCAGTACCAATAGGCGGCATAGGGGAAGAAGCACTACACCTAGGAATCAACAAAAAAAACTTTGTTATAAATTATCCCTTTCCTTATCGGGATCGGAACTAACAAGAATGGTTGGGACAACAAACATCCATCTCGTTTGTACTTTGGATACCTATATAACCATCAAAGACTGTTGAAGTGACTAATTCCTGGAAATAGGGGGCGTTGAGGACAAAGAAATTGTTGGAGTAACCTTTTCTATCTAGCAACAACACGATTAGTGTTAAGAAAAGACCTCTTGCAGGAAGGCTGGCTAGAGATTTCTTGTAAAAACACTAGTCCCTGTCAGTTCATAATGAGAATATTTCAATATTCTTTTGGTTCCATGGATTATTATCATTCATTATGCACAGAAGGGAGGAGCCGTATGAGATGAAAATCTCACGTACGGTTCTGAAACGGGGATTCTTTGAATAGAATGAACGACCGTAACGGATGTCAGCTCAATCCGAAGGAAATTATGCGGAAGCTTTACAGAATTATTATGAAGCTATGAGACTAGAAATTGATCCCTATGATCGAAGTTATATACTGTATAACATAGGCCTTATCCACACAAGTAACGGAGAACATACAAAAGCTTTGGAATATTATTTCCGGGCACTAGAACGAAATCCATTCTTACCACAAGCTTTTAATAATATGGCCGTGATCTGTCATTACGTGCGACTATCTCCACTATAGAAAGAGGGAAAGAAAGATAAAATACGCTAGTAAATACTAGAGGATAGGCTTTCTACATATGTATCGTACAAAGCAACGATTTTTATTAGCTGTAGCAAAGAAAGATACTTCATAAAAGCCAAAAAATGAAGAAATGAATATGCCTATAATACTATATTCTATGGATAGATAAAAGATCTAATTGATAGGGGAAGCGCCGTAAAGATCAATTAGTGAGATTTTGGGTCGATACAATAAGAAAAAACTGCTTACTTATGTCATGATATGAGATATAAGTTAGGAATCAACTTATGTAATAGGGTTGATCCACTAAGGTATTGAGCAGCGGTGTAGCATCAGATCCCAAAGATAGTAAGTCCTTTCTTTCTTAGAGAGGAAAGTCTTTTTCAAAGATTCTATATGAAAATGAAACGGAGATAGTTACCTTTCAGAAAAAGATAACTATAGTGGGGTTCATTTTTCTGAAGGTAGGAGAAAAGATAAAACTTATTTTGAATCAAAATGAAAGTTTAAAACTTATGTAAATGTAATTAACCCCTTCTGGTTAACCCGAGAAACAAAAATGGGATAGATTTATGAAAAATCTTATTTAGTTAGATAGGGTCGATTAAGATAAGATGGGACACCAAAATAATTTATTGCTGAGCCGTATGAGGTAGGAAACTCTCAAGTACGGTTCTAAGGGAAGGAATCGACCCACCTATTCCGACCGAGGAGAACAGGCCATTCGGCAGGGAGATTCTGAAATTGCGGAAGCTTGGTCCGATCAAGCTGCGGAGTATTGGAAACAAGCTATAGCGCTTACTCCAGGTAATTATATTGAAGCGCATAATTGGTTGAAGATCACGCGGCGGTTTGAATAAGAACACTCTTTTTATCCGTCAGTAAAAAAAATGGATCTTTCCTCTGGGAAGAGCTAATCAAGGAATTTCATTGTATCCCTTCTAAGATTGTTCTGTTCTATTTCGTTTAGTACCTCGTAGGCATAAACGATACCCGACTACAGTACATCATACATCCCTTTTTGCTATTCAAACTAAAAAAGCCTTTGAATGTGGATACTGGGGTCTTGGTCTTATTCATGACTGCCCCAATGAAGTGATTTGGAATCGAGCAATAGTCATACGTTCTATGTAAGATACGAAGCAGCTCCATCTAAGCACCTGTAATTTACATATGAATCCAAAAAAGAGTTTTTGTGTCAAGTCAAAGCCGGGAAAGGATTTTCAAATATTATAAAGGTCCGTTGAGCGCCTCATGGCTATGTCATAATAGATCCGAACACTTGCCCCGGATCGACTTCCAGATCATAATTGCTCTAGTAAATAACTAAACAAAATAAATAGCTGGGAGATAGGAAGGAAAGGAACTAATTATAAATAGATTTCAGAAGTTCACTAATTACTTGACTGTTGGCAGGTCTCTTTGTATGTGTTGTCCGGAAAGAGGAGGACTCAATGATTATTCGTTCGCCGGAACCAGAAGTTAAAATTTTGGTGGATAGGGATCCCGTAAAAACTTCTTTCGAGGAATGGGCCAGACCAGGTCATTTCTCAAGAACAATAGCTAAAGGCCCTGATACTACCACTTGGATCTGGAACCTACATGCCGATGCTCACGATTTCGATAGCCATACCAGTGATTTGGAGGAGATCTCCCGAAAAGTATTTAGTGCCCATTTCGGTCAACTCTCCATCATATTTCTTTGGCTGAGTGGCATGTATTTCCACGGTGCCCGTTTTTCCAATTATGAAGCATGGCTAAGCGATCCTACTCACATTAGACCCAGCGCTCAGGTGGTTTGGCCAATCGTGGGCCAAGAAATATTGAATGGTGATGTGGGTGGGGGTTTCCGAGGAATACAAATAACCTCTGGGTTTTTTCAGATTTGGAGAGCGTCCGGAATAACTAGTGAATTACAACTCTATTGTACTGCAATTGGTGCATTGGTCTTTGCGGCGTTAATGCTTTTTGCTGGTTGGTTCCATTATCACAAAGCTGCTCCAAAGTTGGCTTGGTTCCAAGATGTAGAATCCATGTTGAATCACCATTTAGCGGGGTTACTAGGACTTGGATCTCTTTCTTGGGCGGGACACCAAATACATGTCTCGTTACCAATTAACCAATTTCTAGACGCTGGAGTAGATCCTAAGGAGATCCCACTTCCCCATGAATTTATCTTGAACCGGGATCTTTTGGCTCAACTTTATCCAAGTTTTGCCGAGGGAGCAACCCCGTTTTTCACCTTGAATTGGTCAAAATATGCCGAATTTCTTACTTTTCGTGGAGGATTAGATCCAGTAACAGGGGGTCTATGGCTGACCGATATTGCACATCATCATTTAGCTATTGCAATTCTTTTCCTGATAGCCGGTCACATGTATAGGACTAACTGGGGGATTGGTCATGGCCTGAAAGATATTTTAGAGGCTCATAAAGGTCCATTTACAGGCCAGGGCCATAAAGGGCTCTATGAAATCCTAACAACGTCATGGCATGCTCAATTATCTCTAAATTTAGCTATGTTAGGCTCTTTAACCATTGTTGTAGCTCACCATATGTATGCCATGCCCCCTTATCCATATCTAGCTACTGACTACGGTACAGTACTTTCGTTGTTCACACATCACATGTGGATCGGTGGATTTCTCATAGTTGGTGCTGCTGCACATGCAGCCATTTTTATGGTAAGAGATTATGATCCAACTACTCGATACAACGATCTATTAGATCGTGTCCTTAGGCACCGCGATGCAATCATATCGCATCTCAACTGGGCATGTATATTTCTAGGCTTTCACAGTTTTGGTTTGTATATTCATAATGATACCATGAGCGCTTTAGGGCGTCCACAAGATATGTTTTCAGATACCGCTATTCAATTACAACCCGTCTTTGCTCAATGGGTACAAAACACTCACGCTTTAGCACCTGGTGCAACAGCTCCTGGTGCAACAACAAGCACCAGCTTGACTTGGGGGGGTAGTGGTTTAGTAGCAGTAGGCGGCAAAGTAGCTTTGTTACCTATTCCATTAGGAACCGCAGATTTTTTGGTACATCACATTCATGCATTTACGATCCATGTAACGGTATTGATACTACTGAAAGGTGTTCTATTTGCTCGTAGTTCCCGTTTGATACCTGATAAAGCAAATCTGGGTTTTCGTTTCCCTTGTGACGGACCTGGAAGAGGGGGGACATGTCAAGTATCCGCCTGGGATCATGTCTTCTTAGGTCTATTCTGGATGTACAATGCAATTTCGGTAGTAATATTCCATTTCAGTTGGAAAATGCAGTCAGATGTTTGGGGTAGTATAAACGATCAAGGAGTGGTAACTCATATCACGGGAGGAAACTTTGCGCAGAGTTCCATTACTATTAATGGGTGGCTCCGTGACTTTTTATGGGCACAGGCATCCCAGGTAATTCAGTCTTATGGTTCTTCATTATCTGCATATGGTCTTTTTTTCCTAGGTGCTCATTTTGTCTGGGCTTTCAGTTTAATGTTTCTATTCAGCGGCCGCGGCTATTGGCAAGAACTTATTGAATCCATCGTTTGGGCTCATAACAAATTAAAAGTTGCTCCTGCTACTCAGCCTAGAGCCTTGAGCATTGTACAAGGACGTGCTGTAGGAGTAACCCATTACCTTCTGGGTGGAATTGCCACAACATGGGCATTCT